>SNQJ01S0165413.1:0-21094 GCA_010110895.2 Picea sitchensis | reverse complement strand
GTTGCTATTTCGTGAATCATTTCTGTGTATTGTGAAGATTATGCTGGATATTTTACTGTTATTCTGTTATTTCTAGCATTTCATTTCTGTTCTGCATATTTTATATATCTGGTATCTTGCAGCATCTCAGGAAACTCAAAAATGTTGCTTCGTTAAGTTTTTATGCCCTAAGGAGGAATTGGCCAAGAGTCCCCGAAATGGTTTGGGATGTGACTTGCAACTCGATATATAACAAAAACCAAGACTCGAATTGAGGAATTGTCATTTTCGTTGGATTCCTGGCATAGAATTTCATCTTGAGCACTCCTCACTCTCAGGTTCCATGCCTCGGAAGTTGCTTTACTCATTGATTTCGCGAATTAGTGTTTGACTCAGTTAGCGAATTAGTGTGGAACCTGAGGGTAAAAGGATATTAGGATAGTTTTGAGCTCTAGGGTTTTGAAATTTATGGTTTTAGTTGGATCAAGAGGAGAGGCCAAGGAAACTAGGTCAGATCTAAAAGATTTCAGTTTCAGGGATGGAAAGGGGCATGGAAGGTATGTTCAATGAAACTTTGAGGTTTTCAATTGTAGTGTATGGTGGAAAATCAAATTTTCAAAATGAGCATAACAAGCATGAGTTCATTTATTAGAAGATGAATAACATAAACATGAAATTCCTACTGAAACAGAGCATAAAATTTGTGAATTCTGTTTAACATCTTATAGGAAGATCAATGAAAGAAAAGATATCGAAATAAGGAGAATTAAGCATTCATAAAAAATAATTATAGAATAAAAACATTGCCACGAAATCATAGCACATGAATCCCTATATAATAGTTGTAACTAACCTTGTATTTCTGCAAAAATAAACTATACACAAGGCTCCAAGCCTTCTACTCTCTGATGTACAACCACTAATATAACTTAGATATGGATACATATAGATAAAAAACTACATTCACCCCTGTTAGGGGTCGAATACATCATCATAGGAACTGTTTACCGCAAAATCTATAACCAAACCTAAAACTAGGTGTTGAGGAAAAGATATGAAGTGATCTTACTCAAGCATTTTCAGATTCTGCTTGGCTAAAGAAAAATAGATGGGAATATCACCCTATGTTTATATCCAACAAAAATAACATCCTAAATCACAAGTGTTAATTACCAATGCTTAGGCTAGTCTTTTATCAATAAAAAAACTTGCTGGAAATTTACTTTTTATGTAATTTTCTGAATATAACATTTGCTGAAATAGATGTAAAGACATGAGTAAAAACACCAAGATGATAATCAAGACAGATGAGACATAAATAAATCCTTTATTTCATTCCAATTCACCAAAGAGTCATTCTTTTACAAAATTTCATGCAAAAATTTAGGACCAAAGTCAAACTTAGACATCCCCGATGGAACATACAAAAGGACCTCCGACAGAAAATAAAAAAACTTAACTCTAAAAGATGGATCAACTTGCCACAGATTGCTGCCCACTCGACTCCGCACAATAGACTTTGTCAGTCATGAAAACTAATTCAAAAATAGACAAGTCGATACAGACTATCAAAGATAGATCAACACCTCTGAAAAACAAGTGTTTGAATGATGTAATTCAGCCTTGAATCTTGTTGTCTACAATAATAACCTGCTATCATATAAAGAATTAGGCTTGTGATAAATTAAGGAATGAATGAAAACTAAACTATCTCAGCATAAAATCAAAGAGAAAACCTTAGTATGCTTCTCCTTCTATCTCCCTCTTTGTTCCTCCCTTTCCTTTTTCCTTTAAGCAAATCAAAATTGGTTGAAGTAGTTGAACCACCTCATTTGTTAAGTTAAATAAAGACTCAACCAACTTTTTAGTTAAGGGGAAAAAGTAATAATCATAATAAGGGTTATAAATAAATAATAAATAGTAGGTGGGACCCATTGTAACTCCCTTTATCTCATAACAATCATAACATAACTAGTTAGTTAAGCATAACACACCTCCTTGTGGCTCCCATCATCATATTCACATTTGACAATTTATCCATTCATATTTGACATTGTTTTCAAAAATGCATTACTTATATACCAAAAAATAAACATGCTGTCCAAACTTATGAAGTCAATTGTCATCAACAACAATAAATAAAAAAAACTCAAAAGCCATATTTTCCAGTTTTTGAGGCAATCTTTCCCTTGCTGATTCTATCATATTTTAATTCTTCTGAACCTGCCTTAGGCTATGTGGAATCTTTAAGCCTCCTCTTGCTGATCATATGGGAGAAATCGTCCTTCCATTGCATGTGGGAGGACACAGATTTACCGAAATTATCTAAATATGCGGAAGGGGAAGTAGCGACTTTCTCTTTGACAGAGGTGTAGTAGGCCTCTGTTTTCACCCTTTTATTTGAATATCTCATCCCTATATGCGTGATTGATTAGCAAATAATATTTTAAATAACCATACATGATAACTCGTTAAAAAAATGAAACAGATTTTGGCTCAGCACTATATCAGACTCATGCAATCCAATCCATACAAATTGTTTAACTGTTTTTCAATGAGCTGGGGATGAACAAAATGTCCTAGGATATGTGAGGGGTTTGTATTGAGAGAAACATGATAAGATGAGGGGGAAAATAACATGGTTACTGCTCAAAGACAACAAACAATCAACTGTAATGTAAACCAAGAAAAATCATTGTGATCCAACCAAGAACTATGACTTTCAATTGCTTTAATGCAAAATTCTTCTTGACTGTAATCAATTTTAGAACAGGGAGTGAAAAATGAATGTGGGAAGGCGATGGGGTTGTAATTAGCGAAAAGAAAAAAAAATGGTGGGGAAAGAGAGCGGGTACCGTTCATAAAGTTAATTAAGTAATCCATAAAACCATTCTATTAAAGGAAATACACCAACCAAATAACCACTGTGACCCCAAACAAAAACAACTGCTGTGTATAATTCAACAACTCTGTGCATTAACTTGCTCATTGTTCATAACCAAATATTTAACATAGTCATCAAACAAAACAACATGCATTCCACAAAAGTTTGTAGAGGAGCTTTGTTCCTTTCATTTATCCATTTAATATTTTAAAACAATTCCCAAATAAATAAACAATTACTTGTTTCCCCTCTGTTCAACATCAAAATCAACCACTGCTCACGACTTACTTCTATCATCAAATAAAACTCAAAGGTTGTGCTTGATTCTATCTTTTAATTCATTTAACAATCAGATTGCAATACTGTCACAAAATCCGTGTCTATCACTGTTAAAACACATGACATTCATTAAACATACATACTGAACAATCAACCCAGAAATCCACATTTAAAATGCAAAGATCCTGTCTTGCCATTGAAGCACCCAAATAACAACCACCACTTTAATTCATGCCATGCTGTGGAATACACAGCCATTCGACAAAACACAAGTGTAATTTTGTGACTGTACAGGTCCAATTTTTCTTTGACTCTAAACATTCAAAATGATGGGCTATCCATCTAACACAATGGGGAAGAAACATCATGCCTGACCTCATAATACAAATAATCGAATTGCAACAAAGCCATGTTTGAAAACTCCGTGACTATATTTGAGTGTGCAACCGAAAAAAATATCCATAGCATACACAGTGGGAAGCCATACCATATCACCGCGATGCAACATTCCCATTTGAAAATTTTAAACACACAGTCATCGAATCATTAACTTAACCTATCGTGTCGAGTTATCAATCCACTACAAAGAGGAAGAAACCGTATTTCTCAAATTAATCAAAATGCAACCAAACCATACTGTGTAAAAACTTGTGCCCATTCTTGACGACGCAATCAAATAACCGTACATACATAGTGGATGGAAATGCCATAAGCACCCCGATTTAAATAATTATTTGGCCATTAAAAACACATAGTTAAAGTAATCATTGATTCATGCTTATAGGAACACCACTCATACTAATGCAAAGCGCGAAGCATTATTGTGCATTGATCAATTAAGAACAACGTTGGGTTATCAATTTAATAAACACAAGGACAACGACTATGTATTTGATTTAACATCTCATTCCAATTAACCATGCTGAGCTTATCCACCCAATAATAACAATTGCAGTGACTAGATTCACAAAACCAACACCACTGCCATATAATCAACTTTGTTCGAGCCAGTAATCAACCCTGTTGACAAGAGATACCAATCTATAACAACCAATAGTAAACCCGACAAACCACAATGATCTTCTCTATCAACCCTCAGACTCGAGGAGTTAAGGGTTTTCCCTATGGCCGACACAGGGAGACTAAAGTCGACTCTTCTCAATGGGGAAAACCTCTGAGGCCAATGGTGCATACACAGAGAAAAAAACAATTTGTTTTGTGGATAGGGTGACAAATCCCATGATAGGAGAGGCTATGAACAAAAGAGAAAATATCTAATTCAACTTGGTAATGATATTTAACACACGTAGGGTATAACCCTTGTGGCTCTCCAGTCAACCAATTACAATGCTGAGGTGAAAACAAGGCCTAGAATAAGCAATATAACCCATTGTGTGACCATTAGTAGCAAAAAAACCCAATTCCCAAGTGAACAATGCACAGTGACACAAGGCGCTTCCAACCCATTAAACCCCATAAAAGCCAAGGACTAGGTATGACAATATGAAAGCGTTAAGACAACCAGCCACTAAGACTAATGAAACCCTCCAACTAAACCAGTAAGGATGACAGAGAGCCTTTATGGCTGCTAACACTCAGGACGACCAATAACAATGCAACTTCAAAAAATTATTGCAGAGAAAACCATCAATGCCTCATTCCAAAAAAACACAATTTCACATAATTTCCATACTCAAGGAAAGCAAAACCCAATACATCCGAGCCAATAACCATTTCATAACCAGAGAAGACTCATGAATGGAAAAAAAAAAGACATACCTGTAATCAACACACCTTACAACGCGAGTTGGCCAAGCGGTTTCCTTCTGCTTGAAAGTCGAAGCCTAACCACAACAAAAGCTAGTTGAACAATAGCTCGACTAGGGTGACGACCAATGAAAGGAGTAGGGGTGACATGCAGCAAATGCACGTCTCCTCCACACTCAAGTTCATTCAATTTCTTAGTACGCACCAACCACATCACATATTACCATTTCCAACTATACAATAATGCATGTCAACTAATATTCAATAAATCACGTGACTATCATATGTTAACTAGAATTTACTACGATCCTTTTAATGCATATAGTGTAGCATGTTAGTATAGAATACTTTTTTCCCTTTGCATTTTTGTTCACATTGCTTAACCTCCTTTTAATTTTCCTTTATTTTTTGTTACTAATATATATTTGCTACAAGTGTCATTAGTAATAGCTTCGAGAATAGACAACAATGGTAACCATGAATAACATAGGTCGTTGTAACATAAAACTTGAGCCTGGAGCAACAAAAGAAACATGTATAATGCGCTTGATCCATCATCCAATAAAAACAAGATGTCATCAACCATGTAAGCAGTGTCAAACAATAGCATAACATCAAATAAGAACCATACCTGATCTCCAGTCTACAAGGGGGTCCCACCTACTGGTATTATTTAGCTTTATAATAATAGGCTTTAGCAACACTTTGTGGGCAAAAAATTCGTTGCAATTTTAATCATCAACAAACTGGCGTCTCGACAGGAAAATTTGTTTCAACAGATTTAGAACTCAAAACTCATGGTTTTGCAAACCAAGAACATTAAATTTAGAAGATATAACCAGAATAATTATGCAACAGGGGGAAGTGAGCGGATTTAATGGAAAAATGATCGGGATTTTGGGAATAACTCATGAAAAATGTTAAGTATGAGGGGGTTTATCCCTGTATGCATAATCATTCAACCATAATCGACTCTTATTTCAAGGAGAAAAATTAATGGATCTGCTCCTTTATTTCTCAAATGGATGAAGAAATGGAAAGAATAAGTGGGAGATAACCCATCTCTTTATAAGACAACAATGAAAGTAGATAACAAATTCAAGTGTGTCTTCAGGGGAAACATCGTAACAACCATGCAAGATTGATTATTATTGACTAAAAATATCTTGTAGGAGTGTCACTGTGGCATAACTGATCCCATATCTTATTCTCGACTGAAACTAAAAAAGATGACAAAATACAAAATCTAACAAAATAAAATTGCAGAAAATTAAAAAGAAGAAATAAAGTGACAGAAAAGTAAAAGCAGTGGGAAATGCTTAAAACAAAAAACATAAATCAACTACTGTAAATAGAAAAGAAAAATAGCGAAAATTGAAAACAGAGCTAGATTACTAAAATACAAAAAATCCAGACAACGTTAGAGCTTTTCAAGTTGGTTCCACGTAATTCTTTAAGTGAGAACCGTTAATGCTGTAGGAAAACAATCACTCCTGTAAATATTTTAGAATGTAATAATTTGTACCTAAGACACAAGCAATCTTTAAAGGACCCAACCATAATTTCTGAAATTTTGAATGTCTTCCCCTATCAGCGTGAGTCGAATCTCATAGCAAAACTTTTTCATTCACCTTAAAATTAACAGTCTTGACACTCTTGTTGAAATAATTCTTAACAGTTTGTTGTTTCCCTTTAATATTATCCAAAGAAAACATACTTTGTTCTTCCAAATCTAGTAGTGAATTTATCCTTTGTGAAACATCTGAAGAAATTAATTCTTCGATTTGTAGCATCAACCTTAAGGAAGAAATTTCCATATTAGTTGGAAAGAGGGCTTCTTGACCATAAACAAGCTGAAAAGGAGTACAACCAATGCTTACCTTGGCAGTAGTTCGATCTTCGCAAAGGGCATAAGTGAGGAGAGTGTGCCACTGACAAGGCTTATCTTTGATGAGCTTTTTGACGATTCTTACCAGATTTTTGTTGGTAGACTTGGCCTGTTCATTTCCTTGGGGGTAATAAGATGATGAGGTGAAATGTTTAACCCCCAACTTGGATAGAAATTGAGTCAGCTTAGTAGAAATGAAAGAGGGACCATTGTCTGTAATAATTTCCAAGGGAAGACCAAATCTGGAAAAAATATTATTTTCAAGGAAAGAAATTACCTGATCATCTGTAGAATTCTTAAGTGGGAAAACTTCAGCGCATTTTGTAAAATAGTCTGTGGCTATTAAAATAAAAACCCGTCCAACTGAAGAAGGAGGATTAATAGGACCAATAAAATCCAATCCCCACTTTGAAAAGGGAAAGTCTAGTAGGACATGTTGTAACGACATGGCTGAAAGGTGTTCTTTCCCAACAAATTTTAGGTACTTGTCACAAGATCTTGAAAAAGCATAAGAGTCACGAAATATTGAAGGTCAATAGTAACCTTTTATAATAATATTTAAAGCAGTGGTTTTGGCAGAGAAATGACCTCCTACATGAATGACAAACCTTGAAGAACCATGACCTTCTTGCAACAGTTTCCGTGCATCTTCATTGTTTACACATCGAAGAAGCTCACCATCAGCAGATATTCGAAATAATAAGTCTCCTATAATGACGTATCTTGCAGATTCAAGACGAAGTCTTATCCTTTGATGAGTGTCTAAGTTTTCTGGAAATTTTTGGTTCTGTAAATAATAAACCAGATTCTTGTGCCAGGGATGTTCAAACACAGGGAGGATCTGATTGTCGATGTAAAAGAGAGATGAAAGGGAACTATCCTCTTCATCAATTTCTTCACCATTCTCAACATGCTGAGCCAAGTGAAGGGCTAGGTCACGTCCCTTGATAGTGGTAGAAGTCACGATATTTAAATCATGCTCCTGGATCTTGGCAAGCCAATGTGCAAGCTTTCCTGAAAGATAAGTCTCTGAGAGAAAAAACTTGACAACAGGTAAAGGGACCTTTACCAATGTATGCTTACCTAAGATGTAGTGGTAAAACTTTTCAATGGCCTTAACAAGAGAGAAATTATGTTTCTCAATAAAAGAATACTTAAATTCATCATCAAACAAACTTTGACTCATGTAAGCCACTAGTTTTTCATTTCCTTGGTCATTATTTTGCATGAGGACAGCAGAAACTTCCTCCTCGGTGGAATTAGTATATATCATGAATTCCTTCTCAAAATTCGGCTTCACCAAAACTGGTGCGGAACTGATTTCTTTCTTGATCCCTTCAAAAGAATTTTCAACATCATTTGTCCAAGAAAAAGAATGATCTTTCTTAAGAAGATTATGAATTGGCTTGACCATCACAACAAAATCTGGAACAAACCTATGAACAAAGTTAATCACCCCCATAAAAGCTTGAACTTATCTCTTGGAAGTGGGAGCGTGAAGATTAGGGATAGCAACAATCCTTTTAGGATCAATGCTTATTCCCAAATCGGAGAGGATGCGTCCAAGGAGATTTCCCTCGGTAATGCCAAAAATAGACTTGGAAGGATTTAGAGAAATGCCAAATCTCCTACATCTCATGAGAAATTTTCTCAGATGACCCAAATGATCTGATTGGATTTTACAGTATACTGTTAAGTCATCAAGGTAGATGTGAATGATCTTACAGATCAAATCATCAAAAGCTATTTTCATAACTCTTTGAAAGGTGACACCTTCATTAGATAAGCCAAAGGGCATAGGTTCATAAGAAAAGGTACCCCAACGAGTAATAAAGGCGGTTTTATATTTATCTTCCCTATTTACCTTGATTTGATTGTAACTGGAAAACCCATCAAGTAAGGACATCATTTTTGACCCTACCACTTGTTGCAAAATCATTTCCATGTTAGGGAGAGGGAAGTGATATTTTATACTAGCTCGATTTAATGCATGAAAATCAATGCAAAATTTGATATGAATAGTTGTTTTTCGAACACGAACTACATTTGAAACCCATTCAGAATACTTGACCGGAAAGATGATTCCAGCCTTAAAACGTTTTTCCAACTCCTTCCGAATAGTTGCTTATAGCGCAGGGTTGATAGGTCTTTGTTTATGCATGACTGGTTTTAAGCCTTCCTGAATGGAGATGACATGCTGTATAAGACTAGGATCAAAACCACGAAGATCCTCATAAGACCAAGCAAAAACATATTGAAATTTGCCAAGCAGCTTGGAAAAATTCACTTTCTCTTCATATGAACATTTGGCACCTATTTTAACATTCTTTAGAGTCTCGGGTGTCCCGATGTTCAAGGAGATGGTTTCACCCACCTTCCTTTTCGACTCCTCTTCTTTCTATTCCTCCTTGTTGCCTACATCACTCGAAGAAAATGAACTCTCTAAAGGAGTCAAGCCTTTAGGAATATTGTTATATTCTATGGATATAATATCCTTAGGCTTAAAAGGTTCATTTTGGATAAAAGATAAAATGCTCTCATTGTTAGGGAAAACTTGCCGATATAGGGATTGAAAGGTACAATCGGGTCTGTGTGGCAAACGTTTCCGATTAGGGGAGGCTGCAAAAATTGCTAACTGATCAGCCATTGAGTTTAACTCCCTCTTAACTTGAGTGGTGTTGAAAGATAGAAGGTTTTAGATAAGCGCCCAAATAGTTTGGGTGTATCGTTTCATCAACTTGTTGCTAGGAGAGTAGATTTTATGCACAAGATTCAAAACAAGCTCGGAATCCCCAAAAACTGAAAGGTGACCACATCCAAGATTATAAGAGTTTTCAATTCCTAATAACAAAGCTTCGAATTCAGTGACATTGTTAGTGCAAGCGAACTCCAATCGGTAAGAAAAGTTATGGATTTTTCCTACAGGAGAAATCAAGATAATGCCAGCTCCATTACCTTCATTAGAGCATGAGCCATCAAAGTGTATGTGCCACATGCCATCATATAAATTGATTTGTTCCATGGGAATGTTATCCTCCTCAACAAATATGGAATACACTCCTAGGTCCTCTTCGATATAGTTTACATTAGGTTGTGGGACACTCTCTATGTAAGGTGATATCCTTCCTTCTCTAAGGACTATAATGTTTTTTTCGTTCCGAGGAACGGATAAATGTGTTTCGTTGAGTGAGAGGTATACACCCGTTGAGGCTTGCCAATATCTTCCTAAGATGATTGAGCAATTTCTTACTAGAATATCAATTACCTGAATATTGAGGGTTGTCCTTATTTCAGGATGAGCGCACAAAACTAAGGTCACATCTTTAGTCTCACCTATGGTCGTTTGTTGTAGACTATTATAGGAAAGCATGCTTCTGGTGTTTTCATTTGTACAAGACAAGCCTAAGTATTCCATAATAATCTTAGACATCACACTTGGGCCCGAACCACCATCAATGAGACAACAATGTGCAATCTTATCCATAATCTTTACAAAAATATAAATGGGGGATTGTTTACAGGGTATCTAAAGTTATGTAGACCTACTTTATTTACAAAAGAATCCTCTTAGTTTACCTCTTCAGAAAGATTGGCTAAAACATAAGCTTTTCATTCCATGAATTGTTTCATTTGCATCTGTTGTTCAAGGATGACAACCATGTCTAGAAGGGTTGCATCTGCTTTGACGTTCGCCAATTGAGTTAAGATATTATATTTGGAAGAGGGGAGAGGGGAAGTAATTCCTTGACTCTCAAGAACTTTAGAAACTTGGACAGTAGCAAGGGGTGAGGATGAGCTCGGGGCAGGAGAACTGCGGGGAGGATCAAATTTTCCCTTGGGAGCATAGGCTTTGTTCCTAGTGTTGATTACCATGACATCTTCTGGCTCTGCAAAATCTAGGACAACGATGATAGATTTTGGTATTTTACCAAATATCTTATCTCTGGCACTCTTCTTTACCTCACATGTGGTTTATTTGTGGTGTTCCTCACAAAATTTACACCAACCCCAAGGCAAGATAGATTTAGGATGAACATTATTTTCAAGTGGACTCCTAAAGGGGGTTTTAGAAGAGGATGAAGCTCTAGGGGAGAGGGGGGAGAAATTTCCCTTCCACTCATACGCTATCCTGCGATTGTTCATGTGTTGTACTAGTTGTAAGAGGGAGGACATGTCTATTTGTCTAACCGATTCTCCCTCGGGAAGACCAATTCTTTCAAGATGTTCTTCATATTCTGAGAAAGTATGCAAAGCGAAAGCGAGATTATCAATGGATTTTTCCTCAATCCTTTGACAGTAGGGGGAAGGAAATGCATTGTAGTAATGCATGAAATCAACTTGGTTCTAAGGTTGAATGAGTTTGGGATTTGATTATATAACTTGGTGAAACACAAGTTGAAAGACTTGATAGTCTTACCATCCTTATAGGCAACGTTATTATATTCCCTTAACTTCTTGGTTGGGCTTTTAGATTGCCCATAAGTGGATAAGAACCAATATATTAACTCCTTCCAAGTAGACATAATCTTAGGAGGAAGGTCAAAGAAGTTGGTCGTAGCCTTTCCTTCCAAGGAATTAATGAATAAGCGCATGTAAGTATCATTGTCGTTGGCCCCTATGTTATGACAAGCATTAGAAAATGCCACTAGGTGTTCATTTGTACTGAAAGTGTTATTTCCTGAAAACCTAGGAAGGTGCTCTTTAAACTTTGGAAGTGGATGAGTAGCAGGTGCTAGGTCAAGAGGAGAGGGCACATGCCACGGTGTGGTTGTGGCGCTTTCTTCGAACTGAAAAAGACCATAATTTTTAATGACTTTAGTGGGATTTGTGGTAGATTGGACAAGGATATGATGGCTATATAAGCTACCAATCACTGATGACGATGAATACTGAGAATATGTAGCACTTCCAGTGCCACCAAAGCCACCAATAGATGCCATCTTGTGGATGATAGATGAGGGAAAGAAAGACGAAATGGATGAATCAGATAAAGTTATCCTTAGAGCACTTTGTTGGGAATATAACACAACGTTCCTCCTTCATATTTCAGCAATAGGATTGATTTCAGGTGACAAGTCTCTTCTTCTTCTAGAAGCACGTGAATCTAAGGACATGAAAGAAAGGCCAAAATTGAAGAAACAAAAAGGTTACTTCTGATTTTTAGGCTATCTACATCTAGCTTCCAATCGTTCTTGAGCACTAATATCTCGTTCAATTGCTGCCCAAGAATGGTTAAGCTCAACATGGGTATTGGCAGTGTCTAGAATGGTATTAAATAGATTCAAAGAAATGCTGGTCTGATCTTGAAGACCGGGCTCAATATTGGGCTTCCTTGCAACAGACACAATCATTAAGAAATGAAACAATCAAAGAATCATTATTAGAAAAATAGATGTATCAATGAAAATCGAGTATAAAAATTAACTAGAGAGATATCAAAGATCTCCCCAGTATGGTTGCCAAATAAATGTTGAGGAAAAGATATGAAGTGATATTACTCAAGCATTTTCAGATTCTTCTTGGCTAAATAAAAATAGAAGAGAATCTCACACTATGTTTATAGCCAACAAAAATAACATTCTAACTCACAAGTATTAATTACCAGTGCTTAGCCTAGTCTTTTATCAATAAAAAAACTTGCTGGAAATTTACTTTTTATGTAATTTTCTGAATATAACAGTCACTGAAATAGATGTAAAGACAGAAGTAAACACACCAAGATGATAATCAAGACAAATGAGACATAAATAAATCCTTTATTTCATTCCAATTCACCAAAGAGTCATTCTTTTACAAAATTTCATGTAGAAATTTAGGACCAAAGTCAAACTTAGACATCCCCAATGGAACATACAAAAGGACCTCGTATAGAAAATAAAAAAACTGAACTCTAAAAGCTGGATCAACTTGCCACAGATTGCTTCCCACTCAACTCTGCACAATATCCTTTGTCAATCAAGAAAACTAATTCACAAACAAACAAGTCTACACAGACTATCAAAGATAGATCAACACCTCTGAAAAACAAGTGTCTGAATGATGTAATTCAACCCCAAATCTTGTTGTCTACAATAAGACCCTGCTATCATAAAAAGAATTAGGCTTGTGATAAATTAAGGAATGAATGAAAACCAAACTATCTCAGCATAAACTCAAAGAGAAAATCCTAGTATGCTTCTCCTTCTATCTCCCTCTTTGTTCCTCCCTTTCCTTTTTCCTTTAAGCAAATCATAATTGGTTGAAGTAGTTGAACCACCTCATTAGTTAAATTAACTAAAGACTCAACCAACTTTTTAGTTAAGGGGAAAAAGTAATAATCATAATAAGGGTTATAAATAAATAATAACTAGTAGGTGGGACCCCTTGTAACTCCCTTTAGCTCATAAAAATCGTAACATAACTAGTTAGTTAAGCAAAACACACCTCCTTGTGACTCCCATCATCATATTCACATTTGACAATTTATCCATTCATAGTTGACATTGTTTTCAAAAATGCATTACTCATATACCCAAAAATAAACATGCTGTCCAAACTTCTGAAGTCAACTGTCATCAACACAAATAAATAAAAAAAACTCAAAAGCCCTATTTTCCAGTTTGTGAGGAAATATTTCCATTACTGATGCTATCATCTTTTAATTCTTCTGAAACTACCTTAGGATGTGTGGAATATTTAAGCCTCATCTTGTTGATCATATGGGAGCAATCATCCTTCCAATGCATGTGGGAGGACACAGATTTACCAGAATTATCTAAATACGTGGAAGGGGCAGTAGTGGATTTCTCTTTGAAAGAGGCGTAGTAGGCCCCTGTTTTCATCCTTTTATTTGAATAGATCATCCCTGTATGCATGATTGATTAATAATCTTTTAAATAACCATACATCATAAATCTTTAAAAATATAAAATAGATTTTGGCTCAACACTATATCAGACTCATGCAATCCAATCCATACAAATTGTTTAACTGTTTGTCAATGAGAAGGGGATGAAAAAAGGGTCCTGGGATATGTGAGGGGTTTGTATTGAGTGAAACATGATAAGATGAGGGGGAAAATAACACGATTAATGCTCAAAGACAACAAAAAATCAACTGTAATGCAAACCAAGAAAAATCACTGTGATCCAACCAAGAACTGTGACTTTCAACTGCTTTAATACATGATTCTTCTTGACTGTGATCAATTTTTGAACAAGGAGTGAAAAATGAATATGGGAAAGTGATGGGGTTGTAATTAGCGAAAAGCGAAAAAAATGGCGGGGAAAGAGAGCAGGTACTGTTCATAAAATTAATTAAGTAATCCATAAAACCATTCTGTTAAAGGAAATACACCAACCAAATAACCACTGTGACCCCAAACAAAAAAAAATGTTGTGTATAAGTCAACAAATCTGTGCATTAACTTAGTCACTATTCATAACCAAATATTTAACACAGTCATCAAACAAAACAACATGCATTCCACAACAGTTTATAGAGGAGCTCCGTTCCTTTCATTTATCCATTTAATATTTTAAAACAATTCCCAAATGCATAAACAGTTACTCATTTCCACTCTGTTCAACATCAAAATCAACCACTACTCACGATTTACTTCAATCATCAAATAAAACTCAAAGGATGCGCTTGATTCTATCTTTTAATTCATTTAACAATCAAATTGCAATACTGTCACAAAATCCATGTCTATCATTGTTAAAACACATGACATTCATTAAACATACACAGTGGACATTCAACCCAGAAATCCACATTTAAAATGAAAAGATCTTGTCTTTCCATTGAAGCAGCCAAACAATGAGCACCACTTTAATTCACGCTATGTTGTGGAATACACAACCGTTTGAAAAAACACAAGTGTAATTTTGTGACTGTACAGGTCCAATTTATCTTTGACTCTAAACATTCAAAATGATGGACTATCCATCTAACACAACGAGGCAGCAACAACATGCCTGACCTCATAATACAAATAATTGAATTGCAGCAAAGCCATGTTTAAAAACTCTGTGACTATCTCTGAGTGTGCAACCCCAAAAAATATCCATAGCATACACAGTGGGCAGCCATACCATAAACACCACGATGAAAAATTCCCATTTGAAATTTTTAAACACACAGTCACAGTATCATTAACTTAACCTATCATGCCGAGTTATCAATCCACTACAAAGAGGTAGCAACAATATTGCTCAAATTAATCAAACTGCAACCAAACCATACTATGTAAAAAATTGTGCCCATTCTTGACAATGCAATCAAATAACCGTACATACATAGTGGATGGAAATTCCATAAGCACCCAGATTTCAATAATCATTTGTCCATTAAAAACACACAGTTACAGTAATCATTGATTATTTCTTCTAGGAAAACCACTCATACCAATGCATCAAGCACAAAGCATCATTGTGAATTGATCAATTAAGAATAACGATGGGTTATCAATTTAATAAACACAAGGAAAACGACTATGTATTTGATTTAAAAACTCATTCTAATTAACCATGCTGAGCTTATCCACCCAATAATAAAAATTGCAGTGACTATATGCCCAAAACCAACACCACTGTCATATAATCAACTTTGGTCGAGCCGATGATCAACCCTGTCGACAATACATACCAATCTATAACAACCAATAGTAAACCCGAAAGGCCACAACGGTCTTCTCTATCCTTCAGACTCAAGGAGTTAAGGGTTTTCCCTGTGGCCAACACAAGGAGACTAAAGTCTACTCTTCTCAATGGTGAAAACCGCCGATGCCAATTGTGCATACATAGAGAAAAAAACAATTTATTTCATGGACATGGTGACAAATCCCGCGACAGAAGAGGCTATGAACATAAGAGAAAATATATAATTTGGCCTGGTAATGATATTTAACACAGGCAGGGTATAACCCTCATGGCTCTCTAGTCAACCAACTACAACCCTGAGGTGAAAACAAGGCCGTGAAGAAGCAATATAACCCATTGTGCAACCATTAGTAGCAAAACAACCCAATGCCCAAGTGAACAATGCACAGTGACCCAAGGCGCTTCCAACCCATTAAACCCCATAAAATCCAAGGACTGGGTATGATAATACGAAAGCGTGAAGACAACCATCCACTAAGACCAACAAAACCCTCCAACTAAACCAACAAGGATGACAGAAAGCCTTTATGGCTACTAACACTAAGGACGACCAATAACACTGCGACTTAAAAAAATTATTGCAGAGAAAACCATCAATGCCTCATTCCAAAAAAACACAATTTCAAATAGTTTCCATACTGAAGGAAAGCACAACCCAATACATCCGAGCCAATAACCATTTCATAACTAGAGAAGACTCATGAATGGAAAAAAAAAGACATACCTATAATCAACACACCTTAAAACATGAGTTGGCCGAGTGGTTCCCTTCTGCTTGAAAGTTAGAGTCTAACCACAACAAAACCCAGTTGAACAATAGCCCGACTAGGGTGGCGACCAACAGAAGGAGTAGGGGTGACGAGCAGTAAATGCACGTCACCTCCACACTCAAGTTAATTCAATTTCTTAGTACTCCTAGCCACATCACATATTACCATTTCCAACTATATAGTAATGCATTCCAACTAATCTTCAATAAATCACGTGGCTATCATATGTTAGCTAGGATTTACCATGATCCTTTTAATGCATATAGTGGAGCATGTTAGTATAGAATAGTTTTTTCCCTTTGCATTTTTGTTCACATTGCTTAACCTCCTTTTAATTTTCCTTTATTTGTTGTTTCTAACATATATCTGCTGCAGGTGTCACAAGTAATAGATCCGAGAATAGACAACACTGGTAACCATGAATAACATAGGTCGTTGTAATATAAAACTTAAGCCTGGAGAAAAAAAACAAACATGTATAATACGCTTGATCCATCATCCAATAAAAACAATATGTCATCAGCCATGTAAGCAGTGCCAAACAGTAGCATAACATCAAATAAGAACTAGACCTGATCTCCAGTCTACAAGGGGGTCCCACCTGCTAGTATTATTTAAATTTATAATAATAGGCCTTAGCAACACTTTGCGGGCGAAAAATTCATTGCGATTTTAATCGTCAACACTAGGGAGGTTAGAAACCAACTCCCTATTTAGACTCAACTAACTTAGTTGACTTTCCCAAACATTAATTATCACAAAATTTACATGGAATGACTCTAAACATCATTATTACACTCAATTACATCAAGCAAAATCTCATCATGACAAATTACATCCATAAATTTTGACTTAGACTCACAAAACTCGAAATCTATCCTTTTACTCAGAAGCGCAACATGCAGGACAGAAGCATAGTGTGGAGGCACAAAAACACAATGTGCGAGACATAAGTGTAGCGTGGAGGCACAAAAGAGCAATGGAAAAATAGGGGTCAAAGATGGAGAAATACATCTTTAACCATAACACGTTTTACAAATATGGGAAAGGTTTTTGTATATAAAGTTTTTGTGAAGAAAAACCTCTCTGATGTTTGTGAAATTCATTCCCATATTCTTGGAATATGTGCCACAAAAGAATGACTAAAACAAACAATTAAATTGGAGAATTTGATTTTCTAAAATAGGCTTCCAAAACAGTTTGAATATCTCGCAATTCATGAAACCTGTGTAAAACTGAAGGAGTTTATTGTGATTGGGTCTGTCCTTAACAAAAATCTCCTTTTGTTTTCCATAATTCATTTTCATTTGGTCATAAACCTCTTTTGAAAATGATGACCAAAACATAGTCAAATGCGAAGTGAGTTTTAGCAGAAGCGCAACGACTGTTTGAGGTGAAGCTTTGATAACTTTGATGAAGTTGGAAACCTACCAAAAGACATGTGATAAAATTTTAAGATGTCCTCTTCAGCCTATAAGTATTCATTCTCACAAAACACCCATTAGACTCCTTGAGAACTTGCTCCAAAAAGATGTGTCCAGAAGCACAACATAGGCTAGGGTTTGTAGGGAAAATGAGGGAGATGAAGGGAATGAGTATGTGAGGTGTGGATGGAGGTGATAGAGTAGGAAAACTAGGTTTTTTACCACTGCAATGAACAAAAATCATATGGAAACTAAAAGACTAGGACTTTGACCAAGACACTCATTTAAAAATTTATGACAGGGAATGATGACATGACCATGATGAAAATTTATGACCTTAGATGAGTGGAGGGAGTAGTAATGACACTTGGACACACCAATGACCATTTGATAACCAAGATATGTCAAATTTTATTTGAAAATATAACAATTTGAACTAATGACCCTATCAATACCATGGAAAGAGTACATTTTATCACTGGGACTAATGGACACTAACACTCCTCACCAAACTTTCTCCATGCATCCGACTTCTCATATGATTTTACAAGTTCTTTCCATACTTTTATACTGACATCAATTGTTCTTTTTTTGAGCCTTAGATAGGGCGAGAGTTTTTTTATCTTCTTTGTTTGGTTGCACCTAAATATCTTGTAATTCTTAGACATTTGTCTTTTCACCTTTTTCCCTGACTAACCTTCACCAAATTCAGACTCCATGTCATGAATTACATCTTTATGCAGGTGCATTGGTATCTTTGAGAATGAAAAATGGAGATGGTCTTTGAACCGTTGAATTCCTTCAACCTGTTCACAAAAACCTTCCCGACATTTGACATTCTGATTTCACCTAAAACCATGTCGTATTCTATCCTTGTATCATAGTTCCCAATGCAAGTTCCAAAACATGGCGTGGTGGACGAATTTTGGGTCCCAAGATTGGCTTCGACATTGGAGGTCTCCGCTCTCTGTTCCATATTCTTAGAGGTCATCGTATATGATTTTCTCCTTGATTTTCTGCTCTATCCAAGAGTGGTTGGGGAATCAATTGATTCCATTTCACATGGTTTATTTTCTTGCAATGTCTCACGGGTGTTAGTGGATCATTTTTCTATGTATTTTGCAATCGTTTTAAAGTCTACACCGTCAAGGTTTTTATGGCCTCTATCCCCAATATCGAAGCTAATGCATCTTTCTCTTGGTTAGTATCATTTCCCTAGATATATAAAATAATTTTTTTGTGTTAAAATTTTCAATAAAAAACAAATAACTAAAATAAATAAAAGATGAGACAATTAAAAATCTATAAATTGAGAAGGACTTACCTCATTATGGATATAATTTGTTTCCTTCCCTGTACATGAAATTTTAAGCAAGCTAGGGAAAATTCCTTCTGTCAAGATTTGGGCAAGTGGACTTGGTGACGATTTTTGAAGGTGCTTATTTCTTCTCTCTTCTTCCTTGTCTTTTTTTTCCTATTCTAACAAGGATAAGAAAATGTCAAACTCAGATAGACCATAAAATATGAGGAAATGTATATGTAAAGAGGTTGAATTGTGAAATTTGATAATTGTTTTACCTGAAAATCTCAGTTCTCCCTTAGGAAACCCCCAAATCATGCTCTGGTCTCACCCTATCTCCAATTGCCCTAGAAAACACCCAAATCGTGCTGGAGTCCAAATCTAGTTTGAAAATTAGTTGTTATGCTTACGCCCAGTCTCCCTTCGCCCTAGGAAACACCCAAATCGTGTTGGAGTCCAACTGTAGTTTGAAATTGAGTTGGTCTGGTTGCATACTATCTCCTCTCACCCTAAGAAACACCCAAATCGTGTTGGAGTCACCCTAAGAAACACCCAAAACATGTTGTAGTCGAAATGCAACAAGAAATTCACTTGAACTGTCATGCTCTATCTCCATTCGCCCTGGAAAACACTCAAATCATGTTAGAGTCGAAATGTAGAAGGGATTTTAGTTGGACAGGTCACAATCTTTCTCCATTCGCCATAACAAACTCCCAATTCATGTTTTTGTAATTATTCCCCTCCAAAATGTCATATTCGTCCCCTTTCCTGCGAATATATGCGTTTTTTAGATTTTACATATCAGTGGGCATATTTTTCCCCTTGCCCATGGGTATTTTCATTTTTTAAATTTCTACATATCAGTCAACACTAAATTGGGTGCCAGCTATGCCTAGTTTAGTGTTGATTTATCTCCTAAACATAATCAACTATGGGCGCCTTAGTGGGCGCAAAAAACGCCAGGGAGTGTGCCTAAATTTGGTCAAAACGTGTCCATTTTGGGCCTAAACGGTGATCCACCATTGATCCAATAACATGTTGTAGTTCTGAATTACAACATTACTCAAGACAATGTCTCACATTTAGTATCTCATTTTCTATCTATCCCTATGGTTTGGTTGGATCATGATTTAAATCAAAAATTCCTTATGTGACCACTGCCACCATTTGCACAACCTCCACTGATAGAGTATGAGTCTTTGAATCCTTTGAACAACTTAGAATTGCAAATTGATATTGTAGATTCACATTTGGGAGCCACCAATCCACTCTCTTTTCCCATGTGTTAAAGTGCTCTTTCCTCATTAACCATTAATTTCGATGATGATGAAAAATTATTTGATGCTATACCTTATTTTAATAGTCCTTGGGATAACCTCCACTTTAGTTCTCCTATTGACTTCCTACCTAAGCTACCCACTCCACTAGCATGCCCTTATAATCCATCTCCTCTAGAAATATATTTGATTCTTTCCTACTAACACCACATATCACACTTGACATTGATACATTTGACCACTCTTATGATCATTGTTTTTTCAACCACATGGATTCTTGTTTAATATTTTGAGGATACAAACACTTCCATGATTTTAATTACTCTTGATAAATCTAATAAGATTTTTTAATTGATGTTTCATAGATGCATGGATTTGAACTAGATATTTATATTTTGGTACCTTTGCATCATTTAGTTATCCATGGTTGGCTTAGCAAAAATGTAGCAAAGATGTAGCAATTTTTATCACCCCTATTGACTTCAACCTTCTTTTTAGGTGCAATTATGTATGGTATGGTATATATGGTATGGTATGGTATGGTATAGTATGGTATTGATATTGGTATGGTATGGTATGGTATGGTATGGTATATATGGTATGGTATGGTATGGTATAGCATGGTATTGATATTTGCATGGTATGATATTGGTATTGGTATTGGAAATGCATATTGGTATTGGTATTGGTATTTCCAATGGTATTGGTATTGGTATGGTATGGTATTTGTATTGATATTGGTATTGTATTGGTATGCATATCATTGCCAATGCATACAATTTCCATGCATTGGTATGCAATTGTATTGGTATTGGTATTGGTATGCAATGGTATGGTATTGGTATTGGTATGGTATGGTATGGTATTGGTATTGGTATTGGTAT
>SNQJ01S0165411.1:9561-29195 GCA_010110895.2 Picea sitchensis | reverse complement strand
TCAACTTTAATTAATTTCAAGATACGTGTGGACTATTACCAATATTATAAAACCTTTGTTAGTTATTTATTGGGACTATTGTTTTCATAATACAACTTTAATTAATTTCAAGATACGTGTGGACTATTACCTATACTAGCACAACCACATAATTGATGCGGCTGATGAACACCAAAAGGCATATTTAATTTATTAAACCTACCTTTAACTGTAAATAAAATCTGATATATCCGTTCAATGTGGTTGTGATAGTATATGTTAGCAGTCTTTAATAATTGTTAATAATGCTACCAATAATGTACATTATGCCAAACATATCCCCAGAGCTCTGTAAATGCAACCAGAGAAATCAATATTATGAGATTATATTATTATCTCTAAATCTAAACATATATATAAATATTATGTTCTATATCCTCTCTTTGGCCTCGCATATCCTCTCTTCACATATCCTCTCTTTGGCCTCGCCAACCACAACATGGGTCTCTGCCTTCACACCATATCGATCACAGATATCAAGAGCTCGCTTCAGTATCCTCTGGGTGCTCTTCATCGTTTGCAATTCAAGAAGCTCCAAAAGTTGATCGCTAAGTATATACGATGCACAATTAATACACGTTTTTAGGATAATATGAAACCCAGGGGCGGTAGAGAATGGGCGGACAGCTGAAACGCAGGGGCAGTAGAGAATGGGCGGATAACTGAAATGCACGGACAACTAAAACACACCGACAGTTGAGAAAATCCATGGCGAAAATGAAAAACACAGACAGGTGAAGATACCTTAATTTAGATGCTACAGTTTAATCCTACTTAATCATTTAAATGTGGCAATTACATATCCTTACAGTAATTTTTTAATGTGATTAGGTNAATTACATATCCTTACAGTAATTTTTTAATGTGATTAGGTAAATGTTAAAAAGTAAACATGTTAATGGATGCCTTGATAAATGCAAGAAAGTTATGAACAATAAATCTGATCCATTGATTTTGGAGGATGACTAAGAATATGCCAGCATCTCCAATGCATAGCCATCGGATTAGAGTTTAAGGTTAAATAAGATTAAAAGATCATTAATTGTGCCCATTATCAACAAGTGTACGCCTTTCAGCATAATTAATTTTTGAGATTATTATTTATATTAGTTTTTGGAATTATTGTTTTAGCGTTTGTGTATTTTGTTGTGTTTTTAATGAGTTAAAATGTTGTTTTCTTATGAATATTTTAATTTATACATTTCAAAACTGTTTTCTTATAAATATTTTAATTTATATTAGTAAGAAAACAGTTTTTTAACGTATTAAAAACACAACTAAATACACAAACACTAAAACAATAATCCCAAAAACTATTATAAACAATAATCCCAAAAACTAATATAGGTAATAGTCCACACTTATCTTGAAATTAATTAAAGTTGTATTATGAAAACAATAGTCCCAACAAATAACTAACAAAGGTTTTATAATATTTGTAATAGTCAACACGTATTTTGAAATTAATTAAAGTTGAATTATGAACCACTTCCACACATAATTACTATTTATAATAAATTAAAAAACAACATTAAATTTCCATTTATGCCTTTCTAGTAGATCCGAGGTTAAACGGATATTAAAATATTTTAATTTATATTGGTGTTTTTATAATTATGTTTGAAAATCAAGGATCAAAATTGAGGTTTTCATAAGTTTTTTCATAAGTTTTTATAAGTTTTCTAATTCTTCATAGAAAGGTTTAAAATGATTTTTAATACAAATGAAAATTGAAATAAAAAATCAAATTTTTCTTCATATAAAGGTTTTAAATGATTTTTTATAAAGATGAAAATTAAAATAAAAAATCAAATTTGAAATGAAAATTATTATATATTTTTTCAAATAAAACTAAAAAATCTCTTAATATGTTTTACATTTGATTGATTTTATAGGTTGGAAAATTTCCTAATATGTTTTACTTCTTATTTTTTTATTTTTTATAAGCTTCTTTCTTTTATTAGTATTTTCCCTTATATCTTAGTGATAAAAATAAATTATTTCTTATTATGTTCTACTTATTATTCTCTTATTGTTTTTATAATTTATTTTTTTTATTAATCATTTTCCCCTAATCTAAAAAATTGTTTTTATAATTTTTTTTCTTTTATTAATCATTTTCTTCTAATCTTTTAAAAAAAAAAAATCTTAATATGTTCTATTTTTTATTATTTTATTGTTTTTAAAAGTTTATTTCTTTTATTAGTTGTTTTCCCCTATATTTTAACAATAAAAAAAATGTGACAATTTTTCTTGTGCTGTAAAGAAATAATTGTTATGCTTTTACACAATACAATCATATTTTTATGGAACTCATGCATGCATATATATTCTATTTATTGAATCCACAGAGATTGAATATCAAATCTTGAATTATCTTGCTATCTCGATAGTGTATTATTAATTTAATTTATTTCCAATATTTGTAGCATGCAGATATTAATTATTGGTACCTCTTTGATAATTTTGTTTAAGAAACTATTTTTTTTCATAATTTATATATATATATATGATGTCAAATTTGAAATTATTTCAAAATCTTAAATTTGCATTTTCCAATGATAAAGGGGTTTATAATGAATGGATTATAAATTTCATGGGTAAAATTTTATTTTATTTTTCATTTTCATATAAAAAAATAATTTGTTTTAATTTGTGAATTTAGAAGAATTACAATAAAGTTAACCTTTCACTTTGAAATATAATTCTTTCCTTCAAATTTTATTCATGAGAAAAATGGTTTATAATTTAAATTTAACTTCTAATTACAAGTGTCAAATTCTCCATCACTTTAATACCAATATTTATAAAAACCTTATAAGTGTTTTATTTACTGTAGTTTTTTTATTAAAAAGAAGTTACTATATGTCTTTTTTAGCTTCGTTTTTTATTAAAAGAATTTACTATCTTTATCTTTATATAGTATAATATACTATTAATTCGATGGAAAAAATTGATTTAATATTTACTACATTAGTAAATCTTAAAAAAAAAATTACATTTACATCAACACCAAAATAATATATAGATTGATTGGATGGAAAATATTGATTTAATGTTTTCTTCATTATTAAATCTTTAAAATTTTCATTTATATAATATAATAATATATAATATTGATTGCATGGAAAATATTGATTTAATGTTTTCTTCATTATTAAATCTTTAAAATTTTCATTTATATAATATAATAATATATAATATTGATTTGCCCCTTGGGGGTAGTTCAATTGGCAAGTGTCGTGAAAATGAAGTCTCATGAGGTTTTGAGTTCAACAATGAAAAACATTCACTATGCATGTTATGGCTTTATGCCGAGAAATATTGTGCTCTTTCGTGTTCCTATAGATATTATTGGTCTAAACCACTCTTATCGTGACCACCTAACCACAACTTTGAGCCCTATAAGAGAGTGCGAGTGTGTATATATTGATTTTTTCACTAGGTTTATTTTAATTTTTGTTTAAGTATCGAGGCAGTTTAGTAAATCATATTCCATTTTGGGGAATCTTCCTAGGAATTAGGCCATGTTAGGGTTTTGTAGTGGGAACCTACATTTTCTAGGGTTTGTCACTTTTTCTGTTTAGTTTGTCATAGTTGTCTTTTTAATTTTGTATTTTGGATTTCTTGTCTAGTGATTCACAATGATGGATTTTAGTTGTATTAAGTTGTATTTCTGAAAGGAAGTGGATGGAATATGATTTACATAATTGCCTACACAAATTTTTTTAAGCAATGATTTATTTGATGAGTGCTGGTTCTTGGTTATGGAAGCAAGTGAAGATCAAGGAAGAAAAGGGAGAATGCGAACTTTGCGGAAGACACAGTGACTGTTACTAGGTCGAAGTGAGCAAAAGAGAAGAAAAGAATGATCGAAGCAAGCCATTGGACAAGGAAATCGAGGATGACAGATCAGGAAGAAAGAAGGATCATAAATAACTCAACAAGTAGAAAAATCCATCGTTAGATGCTTTGGAGCACCACACAAGAAGGAAGGAAAGACAGGCGTGTGAAGCCATGAAAACGCGGGTCAAGTTGACCTAGGGTTTAGACACCTAGGGTTTTGATATCTAGGGTTTTGGACACCTAGGTTTCGGCCTAAGGATGTTGGTGAGCTATTGAAATGTATAAATAAAGGTCATGAGGACCTAGTTTGGGTTGGTACAGTATTATTATGTATAGTTGTATTGATGATTAAGAGTGATTATTGTTGTGTGAGAGAGAAGCGCTAAGTGTGAGAGACTTCTGGTGTTGTAAGATCTTCAGCTGGGTGCGAAGATCGATCCTGCAGCTTCGTGCACAGGAAGGGGAGAGAAAGAGAGGAGAAGAAAGAGGATCTCCTAGCTAAGAGTGCAAACAAGAACTGTATGCTTCATCCTAATATATTATAAAGCACAGTTCTGTGGACGTAGCCCTAGAGAAAGGGTGAACCACGTATATTTTGTGTTGTGTGTGACTGATATTCTGTCTCTGTCATTAATATACTTTGATTGCAATACTATGTTAGATCTGATAAGTAGATGTGCAAAATAGATCTAAGATGATAAGTGATATATGAATGTTGTGATGTTCTTGTGTTAGATCCACTTGATCTTCCCTTTGGTTGTAGACATCTCTGTCCTTTAACCCCCTCATAACTATTTCGGGTGAGATTGCATCTGCTTCACAAGTGTTGTTGAAAGGGCTAGTAGTTAGGGGTTGTTGGTGCGCTCTTGGAGCTAAACCTTGGGTCTGCCCCTGTGCCAAAAAATGGTTCCGTTGTCAGGATAGGAATCTTCTTGAGGGAATGTCAAGGTGGTTTCCATTGAAGACAAAGATTCAAAAGTGGATAAAGGATCAAGAAAAGGACTTCGTTGAAGCCCAGAACAAGAACCCTAATCTTAGTATAGAGGATTAGTTGGAGAAATATATCTTCACTAATATACACAAAATTTTCTTTGGGGGAATCCATCAGGAGCTATACAAGTGGCTAACTAGATTAGCATATACCTAATTTGAGATCCGATCTAGACCTCCTGTGGTTTGGACGTCATAGTTGATCAAGAAGGTTAAAAGAGTTGATAACATTGTGTCACAAGCAGTGGATAATTGGTTTGACAACATCATTGGAGGGTACATAACAAAGTTTTTTGTTGATAGAGTAGAGCCATATAACCAAGTTGAGCGATATTTCTTTAAGGGACCCAGAGGAAAACTTTTACAATTCCTGGAGTTGAGACTCAAGATGCTATTGCACGAGAAGAACATCTTGAAAATACAGTAGATTGGTTGGATAGAGAAAGGATAATGTTCAAGAATTCGAACAACGACAACAACACAGAAGCTAGACATACTTGCAATGGGAGAGTGTTTTGAGAAGTTCACCTTGTGAACCTGTTCAAGAAGAACTATGAAGAGAAAGTTTTCTATAGTGGAGAAGAGGTAGATCTGACAGACAGGGAGCATTCAGAACTTGCCGGAACAGAGGAAGGGAAAGATAAAGAGATTCGACGGGGAGAACCTGAAACTTCAGAAACTACAGAAACCATCGAAGTAAGTACTATTGTCCCTCCTATTGATTCAGTAGTATTAAGCAACTAGAGTACTCAGATCACTGTCAATAGTAGTCCACCACATATTCAATCAGGAACCCTAGGAAGATCTATGGCAGATGACATGAGGCTTCCTATCTTTAGGAGATATGGATCTGAAGATCCTGATCAACACTAGTTCCTATGTGAAGTTGTATGGAATATTAAAAATGTCACTAGCGAAGCTGTCAAAAGAACCCAGTTTAGTACCACTCTAAGGGATCACACACTGAGTTGGTACATGAAGCTTGTTCAAGGACTTTCACAACCTAAGCCACTGGATCAGATTAAGAATGTGTCGATTGCAAAGTTCAAGAAACCCAAGTTGGAGTTGCAGTGTATTACAGAATTGAAGGAGATCAAGCAGAAGGTGGTCAAACCCATTTGGGAATTCGATCAGAGATTCAAAACCTTAACAGGTTGATTGACTTTTCAGATCCTAGATGAACAGAAAAAAGAATGGTTCATTGCTGCCCTCCTACCACACATCAGAGTCCCTCTGATGCAACAGAAGATTGCTTCACAGCCTGAGGTGCTAGAGATCGCCATGAAGATGGAATAAGCCCCTATGGGAGAATCCAGCTCAGGTATGAGTCAGATCTTGAGTCAGTTGACTAGTTTGTCTCTCCAAGTCAAAGATATGAAGAAAGACAAGGGAAAAGATAAAAGAGAAGACATCTAGTGTGTCAGATGCATATCAGAAGACCATGACAAGGAACATTGTCCCCCATTCAATGACTATAGGGCTTCTGGAGCTCCAAGACCTTTGAAGCAAGTCACGTTACCTTGGTGCAAGGTATGCAAAAACATACATCGCCCTGGTGAGTGTTACTACATGCAAAAGTATGTTCAGACACCTACAAATTTGTACTGTACATTCTGTAAGTCCATAGGACATGATGATAGGGATTGTAGGGCTTATGATCTCATGCATGAAAGGTCGAGAGACATATATAAGATTCAAGGTGCAGTACAACAAGAAGGAAACACTACGCAGTATAACTCTCTTGGGAGAGGAAACTTCAATCCTCATGGTGGATTCAGAGGAAGAGGAGGAGGAGGAGGAGGAAGGGGTTGAGGGTGAAGATAGATAATTTGTTATAATTGAACACAACCAGGACACCTTGCAAGGGATTTCCAGAACCCTTGTACTACTTCCAACTACTGTAGCTCATTTGAACATGTTATAGAAGATTGTCCTGTGCTACTAGCTAAGATTCAAGAAAGACGAGGACCTCAGTCGAACCCACAAGTACAAATGATAGACACTGAACCTCGCGGAAAAGACCCTAGAGTGTCTATTATAACCAGAGGAGGCACTGTTACAGGAGAATATAGACAGACCCAAGGGAAGAATACATAAGATTCAGAGATCAGGAAATCTACAGAGAAGACACAAATGTTTGATGCAAAGAAAGAAAGACAAAATTTTGAGGTGGCAAGCAAAGAATTTAGAGGAGACAAAGGTTCCTCATTGAAGAACGGACCAGAAGTAAGAGAGTATGGAATTCCTCTGGCATTTGATCAGTCTGCTTCGCCAAAAGAAGGAAAAGAGGTAAGCAAGCTCATGGAATTTTTGTATAATTGTATTAAGTTGATTTAGGATGAGAGCGTTGTACAAGAGTTACAAATTTTAATTAGACAATATGAGCTAGGAAAGATAGACCCCTTACTCAATAGGGAAGTACACCAAATTGGTAAGAAGAGAAGGAAAAATAAGGAATTACATTTGAATGCTCAAATAAGAGAGTATGAGATACATTATGTAGTCCTCGACTTAGGTTTGAAGGTCAATGTCATGAAGAAGCAAACCTGGGCACTGATGGGAAAACCGAAGTTGATCTATTATCCTATCAGGCTTAGGATTGCCAACCAACAAGTTGTAAGTCCATTTGGCAGACTGGAACATGTCCCTATGGACATTGACGGAGTAAGAACATTTTCATATTTTGAGGTAATTGAGATAGTTGATGACAACTACCCTTATCTTGTGCTGTTAGGAATCGATTGGGCCTTCAATAATTCCACTGTGGTTGATTTAAAGAAAAGACGTATGAATTTTGAAAGAGATGGCCTTAGGCTCATTGCAACCTTATATATATATGAAGGTCAATGATACACATAGCCCATCAGAGAAGAAGACTGCACATACGGGCTGGAAAACATATACAAATTAACAACCAGACAACATGATTACATTAATCCCACAACCAATGGAAAGTTAAGCTGGCGAAGTGAGAGTGCATGCTCATCAGACTCAGAAGAATCACTAGAGAATTGGAAGAATAAAATGTATGAAGTATCTACAAGAAGATGTGCTAGACTAGCTAGATAAGTTCATTGTATTGACACAACAGTAAGTAACTTACCGACCTTTGATGGTCTAAATCCTTTAGAAACTGTCTTGTCGGACATTGAAGAGAGTGTAACAATGCAACAAAGACTGTTGGTGATGGATGAGGCCCTAAAAGAAACCCCAAAAAGATGGTGGGGGACAAACAAAAGCAAAATTGCAAACTGGGTACAATGTCGTACCTTGATGATAGCGTGGTTCTCATCACAAGTAGAAGGCTGCGAAGTTCAATACATAGGTTGAAGATGCCCAAAGGACCATGTGCGAATCTATGAGGAAGCCTGGAGAAACATTCCTTAGGAACAATGGGTACACAAATTCATCAACACACTAGACACAACACCTATCAACTGATACTTTCAAGCAGAGTTCTTCCTCATCACTATAGATTGGAAAGGTATGACTCATAATTTTGTAACTATCTTCTTATTTGAAAGTCAATATCTCTCAGTAGATCAAGCATTACATATTGTGAGACATAAAGTATTCAGGGAGGCATCTAGCCTTCCTTTGGAACAAGAAGAGGACAAATGGACTACGACTCTCCAGAAACTACAAGGTTGTTACAACATCAATACTGATGAATACGATGATCCAAGGAAGGTGAACATCGCAGAAATAGAAGGATAGAGAGATGTAGAAGGACCAAGAGTTGAGTTACCATTTATTGGACAACCAATCAAGATTAAGAAGATCAATATTGGAACAGAACAGATGTCGAAGCTTGCTAATATCAGAGATTATTGGGATGTTGCTACCATTGACAACATTATAGAGGTATTGCATGAATATCAGGACTTGTTTCCAACCAAGTTCACTAATATGAAGGGCATTAAATGGCCTATGGGAGAGATAAGTATTCCTTTGAAGCTAGATGGAAGACCAGTCAAATAGATACCTTACAGACTGAACCCTAAATATAAGTAAAAAGTGAAGATTGAGCTTGACAGAATGCTAGAAGAAGGGATTATAGAACCTATCGAAGAGTCAGAGTGGATTATCCCTGTGGTGGTACAAGACAAGAAGACAGGAGAAATCAAGATATGCATAGATCTGAGGAAGATGAATGATGCTTGTTTGCATGACCCCTTTCCTACACCATTCATTGACGAAGTGTTAGATAATGTGGAAGGCCAGGAAGTATATTCTTTTACAGATGGATTTTCAGGATACCATCAGATCCGGATTTCCAGGGAAGATCACCACAAGACCACATTTGCAACAGAATGGGGATCCTACCAATATACAATGATGCCATTTGGATTAAGGAATGCCACAACAATGTTTTCCAGGGTGGTGGTCAAAGAATTCAAGGAATTTCTGCATAAATATCTAGAAGCATATTTCGATGATTGGACTGTTTTTAGTTTATTGAAGAATCATATTGAATGTCTAAGGCTAATGTTAGATAAATGCAGGCAATGTCAAATTTCCTTGAACTTGAAGAAATGTATTTTCTTTTCACCATTTGGAGTTATGTTAGTACATATTGTATGTAAGAAAGGATTGTTGATAGATCCATCCAAGATTTTTTTTATAGTTTATCTACCCCCTCCTACTTCATCCAAACAGTTGCACACCACGTTGGGAAACATAGAATACTACAAAAAATTCATTAAAGGATATGCTCAAATTACAACACCCATGGAGAAGTTGTTGAAGAAATATTGTCAGTTTAGTTGGATACAAGAATGCCAGCAAAGCTTCAACACACTAAAACAAAAAATGGTTATTGCGCCCATTCTGGTTTTCCCAGATTGGACCAAGGAGTTTCATGTGCATGTCGATACATCTTCCATTGCTTTAGGAGTTGTGTTGGCATATCCAGGAGAAGGAGATATTGACCACCTGTTAGCCTTTTCCAGTAGTAAGCTATCAACTGCTGAGATTAATTACACCACCACTGAGTGAGAAGGGTTAGCCATGATACACACATTGCAAAAATTTCACCACTACTTGTTGGGAGGACACTTTAAAATGTTTATTGATCACTCTACACTGAAATGCCTAGTCAACAAGCTAGTGTTGGGGGGAAGGATATGCATATGGCTTCCGCTATTTCAGGAATATGATTTTGAGATCATAGTAAACCCAGGGAGAATGAACAAAGGTCCTAACCACTTTTCAAGGTTGGAACATGGTGAAGAGTCGACTGGTTTGGAGGATGCACTACCGGATGCACAACTCCTAGCCATTAGAAATATCGATGACCACTTCGCAAAGATAGTCCAATTCATGACAACAAGAATGGGACCTACTGAATATACAATTCCTTAGAAGAAACAATTAGTAGTGCGCGTTGCAGACTTCTCACTTATAGCTGGACATCTATACAAGATGGGACCTAATGAGATATTGAGAAGGTGTGTTATGGAGTCATAATGACCACTGATCCTCACAGAAGCTCATGAAGGAATCTCAGGAGAACATTACGTAGGGAAATCAACTACGTAAAAGGTTTTTAGAGCTAGCCTTTGGTGGCCTACCTTACACAAAGATGCTAAATACTACTCTAGAGCCTGCAACGTATGCCAAAGAGTTGGGAAACCATCCAGAAGAGATGAAATTCCATTGGCCCCACAACTGACCCTACAAGCATTTGATAAATGGGCCATTGACTTCATTGGTCCTACAAACCCACCAGGAAAGCATACATGAGTAAGGTACATAATTACAGCTATAGAGTACATGACCAGATGGGACGAAGCAAGAGAAGTTAAGGACTGAAAAGAAACTACAATTGCGCGCTTCCTATTTGATGACATCATAACTAGGTTTGGATGCCTAAAGATACTTATGAGTGATCAAGGTACACATTTCATCAATAAGATAGTTGAAGCCCTAACTGAAGAATTTCTAGTCCACCATCAGAAGAGAACACCTTATCATCCACAAGAAAATGGGACAGTTGAAGCATTCAACAATATCTTGGAGACAATGCTCATGAAGATTTGCAGTGTGAACATGGATGATTGGGATCTAAGAGTACCAACAATACTTTGGGCCTATATAACCACTTTTAAGAAGCTAACAATGCAGACCCCCTTCAAGTTGGTTTATGGTCTCGAAGATGTTGTTCCAATGGAATATTTGGTACCAAGCCTAAGAATTGTTACCTTTACAAATATGGATGACCCTGGCATTGTTCAAGAGAGGCTTGCATAGTTGGTTGAATTGGAGGAAGACATATTTATTGGAGGATTCCATCAACAGGTACAGAAGGAAAAAGAGAAGGCCTATCTTGACAGGCACATCAGGAATAAGGCATTTAGACAAGGTGATCTAGTACTGGTATATGACAACAAGTTCATAAAACATTCTGAGAAGTTTAGAACACATTGGCTAGGGACATATCATATCGCTTATGTTATAGAAGGAGGAGTTGCACAATTGAAGACTCTGAATGGGGAGTGGAGGGAATCTTTAGTGAATGGGAGCTAGTTGAAATTGTACTATGACAACCAGCTGGCCCAGAACTCTTTGTAAAAGCATGAGGAAAAGGTTCTAGGTACCAGGTGCAGTTGAAACTAGGTACTAGACACAGAAAAGATAGTTTGCACAAGGGAAAAAGTGGAGCCATCGAGCATAAAGTAGAGGTTGCACTGCGCACTCTGGAGTCGAAGTAAAATAGAAGGATTTGGTCTGAAGTGCCTCGAGATGAGTCATAGGTGAATGTTGGGGTCCTATTGGCCCTTGGTTATGGAAGCAAGAGAATATCAAGGAAGAAAAGGGAGAATGTGAACTTCACGGAAGACATAGTGACTGTTATTGGGTTGAACTGAGAAAAAGAGAAGAAAAGATGGAGTGAACCAAGCCATTAGACGAGGAGATCGAGGATGATAGATCAACAAGAAAGAAGAATCATGGAAAACTCAACAAGTGGAAAAATCCTTTGTTAGATGCTTTGGAGCATCGCACGAGAAGGAAGGAAAGACAAGCTGGCAAAGTTGTGAAAACGCGGGTCAAGTTGACCTAGGGTTTTGGGCACCTACGTTTCATCCTAAGGATGTCGGTGAGCTATTTTAATGTATAAATAAAGGTCACAAGGACCTAGTTTGGGTTGGTACAGTATTATTGGGTATAGTTGTATTGATGATTAAGAGTGATTATTGTTGTGTGAGATAGAAACACTAAGTGTGAGAGCCTTCTGGTATTGTAAGATCTTTAGCTGGGTGCGAAGATCGATCCTCCAGCTGGGTGCACAGGAAGGGGAGAGAAAGAGAAGAGAAGAAAGAGTATCTTCCAGCAAAGAGCACATACAAGAACTGTATGCTTCATCCTAATATATTATAAAGCACAATTCTGTGGACGTACCCCTAGAGAGTGGGTGAATCACGTATATTTTGTGTAGTGTGTGACTGTTAATCTGTCTATGTCATTGATATACTGTGATTGCAATACTATATTAGATCCGATAAGTAGATGTGTAGAATATATCTAAGTTGATAAGTGATATATCAATGTTGTGCTTTTCTTGTGTTATATTTGCTTAATATTCCCTTTGGTTGTAGACATCTATGTCCTACAACCCCCTCATAACTTCTTCGGGTGAGACTGCATCTGCTTTGCAGGTGTTGTCAAAAGGGCCAGTAGTTAGGGCTTGTTGGTGTGCTCTTGGAGCTAAACCCTGGGTCTTCCCCTGTGCCAACACTAAGAATGTGGAAGAGGAGTTTGAGGGTTTCGATATCCAAATTTCAATTTGGTTTCAAAACCCTAAACACATACATAATGAAGAAAACAAAATCATCATGGCTATTAGAACCGAGGGTCACAAGGGACCTTATATCTCTACAAGGAGGATTGAGGATTTGATGGGTGGTAGAATGTGTGAAGGCACTAGAGTCGATATTGTGTGGAATGAGGTTGTTCTTGGATTTAAAAATGAGATAGATTCTCTTAATGGAGGATTTGGGGGTGAATATAGAGGTGGGTTGTTTAAGGGGGGAGGATATGCGAGAGAAGAGGTGAGTTTGTATCATATTCCAATAACACATATCCTTACTATAAGAAAATGTTGCAGGTAGATCTTTTCAACCCACTTTTGTGAATGAATTATGCAAGGTTCATATTGGAGATGAGTGTTGACTTTTGTTCATTAAAATATTCCACATGATCCTAGGATGGAGTGTGTGTAAGCATGTATTGTAATTTAGTCCTCATTTATCCTATGATGCAATGGAATGTAGTGATTGAATTATTTTTTTTTCTCTTTTTAGTACTTCAAGAAACATGGTATAACGTGCTGCACCTCATAGAGAAAACTTCCTTTTGCTTAATTGCAAGGTCTAAGAGGTAAAATTTCTTGCAGTTTGAGCTAACCTAGTCACCTTGAAGATCATTTCATTCGATGGGTTAGACAATGAAAACTTTGTTGGCATCGCCACTAAACCATTGTTTCCTTTGTTTTCAATAAGGATCTGTTTCATGATTTTCTCCTTCCTAGATGATTACCTACAATTATGTGATCTTTTTTTTCTTTGATTAGGTTGATTTTAAGCTCATTGTTTTTTTTTAAACTACAATGGTCATTACATAGGGAAAATAGTTGACATTGAAATGCTTTCCTATATTTTTTTTCATTTTAACAATAACGACATTTTTGGAATTGTATTTTGGAAACCATCCATTTTGTTGTAAAACCTAAACTTTGTTTTAATTTAATAGTTTTGTATATTGTTACATAACTAATCATCTCATTAATCACTCATTACGATGACCAATGGTTAAGGTATTTTATTCTTACATAAAAGTTTCAATATTGTTGGTTTTGTGTCCATTTAGATCCATCACCATCTTAGAAAAGATAAGGAATACTATCAGAAGGCCATCCTAGCAAGTACTAAATATGTAGATGTCCTCTCTCTTTATGTCAATCTAAATGGGATGTTCACAAACAGATACCTCATGCCAAATATTATTGTGATTACATTAGATGGTTGGTTAATATATTTCCCTTCTCTTGATTGATTTATTCAATTATTTTCAACTCTATGTATGTGTTTTTATTTTTAAACTCCTTGAATTGTTACATGTATTTCTTTGATCACATTTTATCCCTTTTGTAAACATGACATGGAGATGATGATCGTTTTAGTTCCAAATTGTTCTAGTAAACGTTTAGGATGCCTAGATAAGGATTTGGTGGATTTCAATTATATGATGTCTTCAAATTGTATAGACTTAATCATAACTCACATACAAAGGGATCAAAAATTTATATCTCCAATGGCTACATAAATGTATTACATCTTTGGATTTTAATTTATGAAACCGATTTAATTGATGTTACTTAATAAAAAAAATAAATTGCAACAATATTCTAGGATCATCTACTCATTTTAACTTTTTAGTCTTTGACATGCATTGAATATTTCATATCCATTTGTTTTGCATAGTGATGTTTGATGTAAGCCTTAGTATGAAATCTAGTGGAACCTAACAATAATTAATATGGTCGTATTTGGCATTGTCTAAACATTCTATGTTTTGGAACTTTTCACAAGACTATTGCTTAAATTACATTTTCGAACACATAAATAGATTCAACGTCCTGAAAAACCCTTGGGGCACTCAGATTATAAATACTTAACCACCCAAATATGTAGATCCAACAATTTTTCACCAGATTTCAGCCAAAATTAAATGAATAGTATTCCCCAAAAAAGCCAATAGGTAAAGATTTTAGCCTACAATGATCTCATTTATCTCTAATTTTAAATATGTAAGCTAAGTGATTGATCAATGGCGTTTATCAACGAATCCATTAAAGTGTCTCAAGTTAGTCGTCATCTTGGAAAAAATAACCACACAATAAATGTCATTTATCAATAAAACCCAATAAAAGTGTCCTAAGATAGTCATAGTCATGGGAAAAATATTTGCTTCAGAAAAAATACCAATTGAGGTTGGTTCATTAAGTCAAGTGGTATGATGCATTTATCCATTGGTGGAAACAAGGTCACCTCCTAATTATCGTGATGCCTATTTTCAATGTGAATATCAAATGTTAATGCTTAGTTATTAAGGATTGGAAACTTGACATTCTTCTAGTAGTACACCATGAAGAGATTGTTTCCATATTACTCAACACGACTTCCCAAGATTGTAGTACTCAACACGACTTCCCCAGAGATAATTTGCGCTATCAACACAATTAGCATGACTTTGCATAAAAGGATTTGCACTGAAAATGCATCAATGCGATTGGGAAAAGCAAGGTTCACACCCTTTGGGTGACGACAGAATTTCTCAAATGGGGCAAGAGCATTCATGACATTGCCTACACTCACATCCCACAGATCACAAATCCAACCCTGCAATTCAATTTAACCTAACTTAGGGATTACGCCACTACTTATATTATCCCCATTCGTACATAAAACAAGAAACATGTTAGATTAAATGCTGAGAAGAGGCTATTTAATGAAGTCCGGGTTTTGCATACATAAGACACATAGAAAAATGGTGTAAAGTTATGTTGTTGAATTGTGCACTAGAGCATCCATTTATTACCCCCAATTCCATCCATCACTCAATAACTTAAGTTGTTAGAAGAACTGAGCATCTTTCCACTCGAGAACTCAGTTCATTGTTTGATATCATCACCCTTACCAGAGAGAAGAAGAGAGTTTATGTATAGGAAGGACAAGCTCCCTCCCAAGGAGGAAGAAGAGAGACAATTTGTACTTCCACTGCCTCTGTAGTGTTCTCAATCAAAGATCTAGCCAATTGGTAACAATTCCTTGTGTTTTCAATTTCTCATCACATCTTACTGTTTATGCACTTGTTCATGCATCTGTTTACACTTTTTTACTATGTATGCTAAACTATGAACTAGAGTGTTGTGTTACTAACTACCAATGGTGACATTTGGATTGTTGTTTGCGCACACACATGGTCTATTCAGTCTGAAACATATGACGACTCCATTAGGGTTCTAAACTTGAATTCTCCCTTTGTATGTGGCTAGAACCGTCTCTCTCACCTCTTTGGTTTTGTAGGTCATCCAATTGGTTTTTCTAGATGTCCACTTTGGGAATTTAGGCCCTAAACTCTCCAAAAATCACCAATTTCTTGGTTTTATGTCATTTTGCAGGCTCCACGTGACGTTGAGGTTCGTCATTAGCATTGTAACTCCATTCAATTTTTGCACTGTTAGCACTAATAAACACACAAGTTGTTCATCAAATACACATTGATCTACTTTTCTCCTAGGTTAAGGGTGGCCCTCATCCCCCTTCCCTTGTGGGGGTTTAGTCTTTAAATTCTTGCAATTTTTAAGCTAGAGACCCCTTCTTTCAAGTCCATTGTTTTAAGTTTGATTAGCTCATCTAGTTTAATTAAGGAGGATAAAATGAACCATCATTTTGATTATCATATGGCATGGATGGCTAGTTAGGCATTTGAACTCTTACTTAGAGTTATTTCATCAATCTGTTGTTGCTTTATTTTTCGGGACCAAGAAAATTTATTTCTCACATGTTATTATGCTTTTAAACTCGCACTCCCTTGAGTGATCTTGGTGAATCATAACAGGTTTCATAAGTCATTTATTCATCCCCCTTGCATCCAAGAAACATCAGAAATAAATAAAAATATGAAGTAAGCACCCCATACATGTACACATCTTATATTTTTGTTTCCATGTTTTTTCCTTTTGCAAATCACATCAATCATTAGGTGAGGCCATGGTCATCTCAGCGCCTCATAGTTTTGTTTTACAAGATTGGAACTAAACTATTGTAAGCCCAAATGTCCACATCATCATTCAATCAAGGATAGTTTCATTTTCATAAGAAAAACACTTAGGAAGTTAAAAATATTTTCGAAAGGACCCCATATGTTCACATATTTTACAACCTAGGAATCAATTTTCCAATTTTGCAAGGATTTTCCAAATTCTATGGTTGAATTAACAAGTAAAGGACCCCACGACGTCCACATTCTACAAACATAACCACTATCTTTTGTTCACATTCACTTCTTGCACACAACACTTTCACACATCCTTATGCATTCAAAATTTCATATGACTCTTAGTATGCTCYTCTCCTTGCTCCCATAAGTGATATAGRAGAATTATAAGAGACTTACATGTTCTMAGTTGACCTTGTTTCACACCCTTAAGGAACAAGGCTGGTCCATGGCCCCAATCTCAAAATATTTTTAAAACAAAACCTTAAGAACTCACTAAAATCCTCCATATGAGGTCACAAAAGAATGTTTTAGTCTAAGTTAATATTTCAAGGCTAGGTATCCAAAAAACCTCTCATTATCTATTTTTCATTCTTTGAAAACTCAGTGGTTCACTGTTTAGGGAACTTTAAATCATCCAATTCAAGTGTTCTTATGTCATAAGGCAGGGAGATACATGTGAAGGGGTAAGTGTCCAGGTTTGGTTGTTTTGTTCATGCCATCTTGAGCCACCCAAATCTTGTGAGGTTACCTAGCTTATGACTGATTTCTTAGGCCGAGTGTCCCTTGATGTACTGAACTGAGGTAGATTAGTGGGAAAAAACTAGGATTGTCTACTTAGGTGGTGATTGTGGGATGTAATTGCACCTAAATCAATTTTTTTGTGGATATTGGGAAATATCACCAGTTCTTTCGAGATATGCCCCCATTACCCCTCATTATCACTGATTTTTCATACCTTGACTAGTTCTCCATTGGTGGCTTGAGACCCCACCATCAATCTCTCTTGGAAGGCCCAGTGAATTAGAGAGGAAGGACAATACACTTATAGGAAACATGCATTTTTTTATTATCATCCCCCACATGGATAATGCCCTAACCTACATAACCAACAATTTACTTTACAATTTCTATATACATGTGTATTATGTTCATTTATTTCTTAAACATATGAAACTATTAATTCTAGGTTAAAGTAGGCCATATTGTTTTTTACAAAATCACTTGTCATTTAGTTTCTCTCAGATTTACCACAATCACACACTTATTTGCTAGTCCATAATCATAAGAGATCCACTAAATATTCGATGCCTCAAAATATTGCAAGGCCTTCCCCTAGTTTTGGGAGGTATTCCTAGTCTTACCTCATCCCCAATACCACCATCTCACTCACCAAGAGAGCAATGGTTCTTGGTTCCTCCTTTCTTGGTTTCACATTGCTTGGAATTTTTGGTCACACCACCCAATTTTATAGTCCTTCCTCCTCAAGAAGTGGCTGTAAAGCATCACACACCATGGAAATACCACAACCACTGCCATATTTGGATTTGTTGAATCTACTATATTTGATGAAACTTACCAATGACCCAATTTTACATAATCCCACTTGGCTAGCTATGCCCACCAAAATTCCATCGGATATCCATAAATTTGAGGGAAAATCAATTGAAGACCCTGCTAACCATGTCATGACTTTTGACCTTTAGTTCCCATCCAATAACATCACATATGATTATGTTTGTCTACATGTATTCCAAAGAACCTTAACTGGTCAACAGACGAATTGGCACATGGACGAAACCTTAGGGTCCCATGTGAACTTCACATCTTTATCCAAGGATTTCTTAACCTTCTTTCAGATTCAACCACATCATGACAAGGGCTTATAAATTGTGTTAGATTTATGTTCAACCACTTCTACCCACATCGTGGATCATATCCACAAATGGCATCGATGTTGGGGCCTATTTAAAATTGCAACTACTCCAAAGTTATGCCTAGATTGGTTCCTCAAATATTTGGTTCCACATATTACCAAATATGTGGCTACAAAAACGCCACAAAATAAATAATATGCCATCATCAAATCTCGCCACTTCGACTTAAATTATTCGTAGTTGGGGTATCTCTACACGGTGTTTCTCAATGCTCCAAGACCTCTCCCCTTTTTTCATGAGAAACTCGGAGCATCTCACTCTGTAGATGGTCCCATTGGATCCATGACCCATATCAACCCTTATGGTAACCCTGCACCTCCATATGGGACCAATCAATATGGAGGAGTTCCATACTATCCTCCTACTATGCTTGCCCCTTACCCCACTACTCCCACATTTTTCATCACCCCCACACCTACATGTTATAGGAATCAATCCTTCACAACTTATGAATATCATACCCCAACAAAGTATGTTGATTCATAGATATATGCAAGGAACTCCATACACCACATGTTCTAATGAAGGACCTTCCATGTCATATACCCCATATGGACCTCCATAGTAGAGAAATTTGTACTATCCCTTCCTTGGGCCCCCACAACCTAATGTGATCCCACTATAGGGACAATCACAGGATGAGGTCAAGTTTTTCCAACCTTCACCCCTCCAATAGGTTAACTCTTTTGAACATATCAATATGGTAAACTTTCCTACAACACAGAACAACAACAAAAATAAAGTTAAAAATAAATCTAACCTTAACTAGGGACAAGGGGGAAACCCTCATCAACAACGTCCATTAGCTGGGGGAAATACTAACGTAGGTAATCAAAAACCAAATCTTGACACCACCAATGCCCAACCATGACAGGGAAAGAACAACAACCTTCGAAATAATTTCCCTTGCACATTATGTGGCGAGTATGGCCATTATACTCATCACATTCCCTATATTTGATTACAAATGCATGAAGGAGTCTAGGACCTCCAGACCCCCTACCCCACAGGGAGTTCCACCAACTCCTCCAAACTTCCCTC
>SNQJ01S0165410.1:17576-37597 GCA_010110895.2 Picea sitchensis | reverse complement strand
GAAAGAAGGTCTAGGCACCTGGGTCTGGGACTTTTCAAGTCTCACGATCCGGTTCATCATTTCTTCTTGATTCTTCATGATGCTATCTACTGAAGCTTGTAGCTTACTGATACTGGTGCACAGATCCGAAGTAGGCTCAGCATTGTGTACCATCTTCTGCTTAACATCTATCTTCCCCCTAGGGTTGGAAAAAGGCTCAATCTTGGATGACAGGAGATTCCCTTCAATCTTGGTTGCAATTTCTTGAGCTTCTTGAATGGATTGAGGATTTTTGTCTTTAAGAAGATACCCTAACTGGCCATTGAAAGATCTAGTATAAAGGTGTATGAGATAATCATCTTTCGGTTGATGGCTTGGGGGAATTCGCTGGAGCGCGGCTTCAAATCTGGTATGAAACTCCCTTATGGACTCATTTTCATGTTTGGCAATCCCATATAACCGGGTAAGCAGCATGTTTGGGTCTTCCTTGATGCTCCACCTTCTGAGGAAGATTTCTTCAAGTCTATCCATAGTTTTAATGCTTCCATCAGGTAGGCTAAGATACCAACGTCTTGCGGCATCATAAAGGGTAGCAGAGAAAAGCTTCATGACCAAATCTTCAACATCATCAGCAATTGGGTGAAGCTGAAAAAATGCCCAGAAACTACTCATATGTTCTTCGGGACCGATAACATCAATGCCGGTAAACTTAGGCAACCACTTTTCATACTTAGGTGGCATTTGCCTAGGGTAACCAGGTATGGATGACATGTCTAACGGCCTGAAAAAGGTAGATGACCATTGTCTTTGATTGTTGACATGGTTTGTAGTACCGGTCTGAGAGGTAGACATGTTTAAAGGAAGTCTCTTTCCAAAAAGTGACTTGACAACAGGTGAGTTAGCAGGAGGCTTCCTTCTGAAAGTTAGAGGAGGGTTGTTGAACCTCCTTCTGGTTTGTGGAGTCGCCAGATAGTTTCCCAGAAACTACCAAAGAATAGGGGAAGAAGGTAGTGGAGTCGCCAGGTAAGCTTACAAGAAATGCTTCTGAAACAAGGCTTACCAAAGGTTTGTCGTTGAGGAAAATAGACTCAGTGTTTCCCGACAACGACGCCAAAATGTTATCGCACAGTTTGTAGGAAAGGTTTAGGTAGCTTGAAGGCAAGACTCAAACTAGCGTAACAGGAGCTTCCCCACCCACAGTCACCTCGATGGGGAGCTCTTTCTATTCAGGGTGGCTAATCCCAAGGGAGACGTCCCTAGTAATCTGGGCTTCTGAAGGAAAAGGGTCAAGGCTATAAGGCTCAAAGGTTAAGGTAAGCTTTCCCTTCACAGATTACTGCCAAATGGATAGTCAAAGAGAAGATAATCCACTGAAAGGGCACCTATTTGCGAGACAAGGCAAATGAAACTAAAATATGCCACAGTGGTTAGTACTTCAAAATATTAATAACTATCTTTAATACATATGAGCAATAATAAATGTAATTATTGACGAAGTCAATGATTGCAATTAAATCTTATGTTTTATAATGTCACTTCTCAATAAATACAAAATGATAATAGCATTCACTATATAAAACCAATCTTTATGTGATCACAATGCAATAAATGTGCTCATACATAGATATTGTTGTTGCGTCACTATACTATCTAAGGGTGATGTCAGCTTAGTTTCTAGATTAGTTTTGGTAGACAATGAGAAGGACGTTTTGCAAATTAAGCCTATGAAGATGATCAACAACTCAAAGCCTATGAAAGGGTGACAATATCACAACGTTTTAAGCCAAACAAGAGTTCAAACAGGTATGACGTCACCTTAGGGTTAGGGTTAGGTTAGCTAGACAACAAAGTGAACGTTTTGCTTTTTAAGCCAATGAAATTACTCAACACTTGTATGAGTGGACGTTTTGCTTTTAAGCCAATGAAATTACTCTACACTTGTATGTCTATCAAAGGATGAGTCAACCACAACTTTATGCTGCTAAAGCAAAGAGGCAAGACTTCATCACTATTAGGGTTAGTTCTCGACGCTAGGGTTAGTTAGGGTTTCAAATTAAGAGAGTTTGAAAGATTGCTTTAACACCAAAGACTCAACGCTGTAAGTTTTAGGACCGTCTGGGTATTATGGAGTCAAGGAGAGAGACTAATGGCTTGAAAGGATTTAAAACCTGGCACTTTATAGGTTTAATGAAATGCAACATGTGGCCACCAAATCAAAACCCTAAGGAGGGGAGGCTCATTCTCGTGTAGCTAAAGCTAGGCCTCATGCTCCTCCCTCTTCCTTAAGACTCTTGGCAAAATGGCTAGCTAAAAAACATAAATCTATGTGGTCAAAAGTGTTGCTATGGTAAGGCTTTTCAAAACCCTAAGAGTCAAACCCTAGGTGTAAAATTAATTAGGCCTAGGACGCCTTCTTCTTCAATTTATGTTTCAAACTAACTCAAGAAAAGAGGGAACCTAGTAGCAAATACAGCTAGCCCTTTTCTAATCAAATGGCTAATCAGTTTCTTTATCATGGGGACATGAAGTAAGGACCTACTTGTGTGATTTCGTCTCTAGGGTTTCAATGATTACAAAATAGTAACAATGTAACCATAAAAGTAAGATATTCTACCTACAACCATTCACTCAAGAAGTTTTGCATGCAAAATATACTTACAAATCAATGAAGAGCCAACCAACCCTAGTTGTAACACCTTTCAATGATAAAACACCATATGCATGCCAAAGATAATCCTTCCAAGTGTAGCTACCAACTCCAAAAAGCCAAAATAAATCAAGACAAAAGAGCTCTAAGAAGCATTCTCACTAAGAGAGCAAGTTGTGTTAGGCTAAAATGAGGCTCAACGCCCCAATATATATCATCCAAATGACCTTAATTTACAAATAGGTCATTAAAAACAACCGACAATACTTAACATTATTCCATTATTTGTCACATTAAATGCTAAAATGCCAAAATGAGCTGTGCAAGGGAGACGTCAAGCCCCTTCGAGGGAGACGCTGGCCCTTTTGGGCATGATCACCATCCAAGGAGAAAACGTTGGCCCTTCCGGGGCTCCTCCGCAACCCGCTACTATGTGCCAAAACAAGCCCAAATCATTAATCGCCATCCGCCTCCGTAAAAATCCAACCTGCCTTGGGTGGCATCATGTCCATCAAAGCCATCATCCCATCTCAGGGGTGATCCCCTAGGTCAATCTCTGCCAAAGTGTCCCGATGAGGAAGGCCCTTCTGTCTTCTTCATGCAGGGGGCTCATCATGACGTTGTCCCGCCTTCCGCCATCCCAACAACCATCCGATGTGGGATCTTCATCCCCATGGAGGTCCGAAAGCTAATCATCTCCCCATGTGGTAACGGCCCTCCGTACCGGGTCCTCACGGCATTGTCCTGGACATCAAAAACTACGCCCATGGGCTTATCACCCTAGATATCATAGCAATGTAAATCATATCATCATTAAAGACAAATATATGCTGAAATCCCTAACATATCATCGTCTAAGAGTTCAAAGACATTACACGTGATCTTACTATACAAAGCCAAGGAAAACTAATGAACAACCTATTGGGCTAATACCCCTCAAGGAATGGAAATTTTCTCAGAAGATCATTCTAGCCATGTTTAATGCGGTGATATGGCTTGTGGATGTCCATTCATAGTGTAAGACCAAGGAAGGTCTTGCTCATGGGTGCCTTTGTAGGAGGCGAAATGGGTAATCTGCCATGGATGCATTTTTCCAAGCCCTTTATTGCCTTCCATTTTTATTTCTTTATTTTCTTTTTAATTTCAAGATCTCGAGGACACAACCTTTGGCTTTAGGCCGAGATGACAGCCAAGTACTCCACCTGCATCTTCAAGTAAAAATGATATAATGGCTCGGGATGAGTCCTCCCATCCTCTTGATTAGGTCTGTTTTTATTATTTTTCTTGAGGTCCCTTTAGTTTCTTTATCGAGAGGTCTTTATTGCCTTCTCGGGATCCCCGGCTAAGCATCTCTAGGTTTTATTTCCTATGGATTTTCCCTTTTACCAGCTGCTTTTACCAACTGCTTTTACCCCTCGGGCCTTTAGTCCCTTCTTCCCATAAGACAAGATGTAACCCTCAAAGGTCATCCTAATGGCTTGACCATTGTTGGGGTGATTGAATGGGATGGATGAGTGGGTTATAAGATGTAAATATGATAAATGGTGGAGCGGACGATGGCTCCGCAGAAATCCCCCTGGTGGCTGTTAACCAAAACCCATGAATATCTACTTGCTAAGTTACCCAATCAATCACCCCAACAATGTTGAAGTGGATTAGTGTAAGATCCAAGGGCCATCAGAAATGAAAGGAACCTAATGCATATATAAGCATAAGCATAAATAATCAACATGACACATACCATGATACCTTCTGATCCACAATTCTCATGGAGCAAGAGTCCTCTCCCGATGCAAGCCTGTGCCTATGGTGATGGAAATCATACTGACAGGACAACTGGACGTAAGAAGAAGAGAGATGGGCCTTCCAGATCCATGCTCAAGTCAACCCGGCCGGGTAATTCCACATGTCTAGACCATGTGGGCCTCGAGACATGATATCCTAGTTATCCCTAGATATCGGGGATAACTTGGCTAAAACATTTTCTCACTGAGTTGGGCATTCAGTTTCATCGACCGATCATCACCTGGTGTGACAACCAGAGCACTCTGAAGTTCTGTAGAGATCCAGTTCAGAGGCAGCGGACGAAGCACATCGAGATCCACATGCACTATATCCGGGACTTAGTACACGAGGGGATCGACTTACAGTTCTGTCCTTCAGTAGAACAGACGACAAACATCTTCTCCAAGACCTTCACTGAGCAGGATTTCCATTCTCTGCGAAGTCGTCTTGGAGTGAAGGACACAATTGCCTAGTAACTATAGTTCTTCTTTTTACATACATTGTACCTTGAGGGGGGGTTTTTCCCATGAGGTTTTCCCTCTTTCCTCACTTTATTTCAGTGTATCTTTTGTATTTGGGGTACCTAACGTGGTCTTGTTGCCGGGACCCATTCTTTATTTTCACCATACTGATATTCAAGGGGGGTGTTCAAGTTACTTCACACACACCTAGGATTTTTTTTCCTAAGGTTTTTTCTTGTTTATTAGTCATGATCCAGTCTCCTATATTTTAGGGGAGAATATTCTCTTTCAGTTGACACTTCAGTTTGACTAGTTGAGTTGAGTTTAGATGTTGCATTGGTTTTGTCACCATGTAACATTGGGATCATCACCATGCTAATTTGACCTTGCCTTGGTATCATCACCAGACTGGTGCATTACCCTTGATTCCCTGAGTTAACTCTTCACTACTCTCTGTTCAGTCAGTTAACTGAAGACTAGTTGACTAGTTAACTCAATTAGGTGGCAGTTCACTCCCATAACTGCCTGAGAGACTAGACTAGGTGACAGTTCACTCCCGTAACTGTTGGTATGTGTCCAAATCACTCTAGACCACCACTATGGCGCATTGGTTCTCCTCTAATATGAACTCATTGAGTTATACAGAGTATATCACGTGTAAATTATTCATTATTCACAACGATTAATGAGAATTCTTTTATTCTTTCTCAAATTCTCTCTGCAAATGTGTGTATTATTGTTTAGCTAGATCTATTCTGTGCAGGTTCAACACATTTACATTAGGATCATCTTATCTCATCTCATCTCTTATTATATTCTGAAGTGGACATATTGTAAAAGGAGGTTTCTCCCTCGAAGTGGACTGTAATTATTGATTTTTTTTTATCATTGTCAAGGCGTTGGATCAAAACATTTGGTATCATAGCTCATTGATCCTAGGGTTTTTCTTCTCTAATCAAGTCATATTAACATTTTCACTCTAACTTTTTTTTGGGGATGATTTAGACTGTGAAACTTGGAGGTTATTCAAAGGATATATCAAGATATCCGTGGTAACAATTTCAGCTTCTGGGTCATCAAACTTTCGAAGAAACACCCTGTGGAAGATAGGGTATCTGACTAGTCCTATTAACTATACTCAAACATGTGTTCCAGGTAAAAACGTCATATCTTCTTCAACGAAGATCCAAATTTAGTGAGAGCTATTGCATTGGGTAGAGGACAACCTGCAGTGTTTCTGGTACATGTGTCAGAATTGGATATCAAATACTGTGCGCGTGGCACGTTGTACAAGTTCTCTCTCCTGGAAAGGCCAAAAATCAACAAGGTGTGGGGAAGTTACCCTAACTCCCACTTGGCAGATCCAATTTTGATCAGAACTGTGGCATTGAAGAGAGGACATATCAAAGTACTACAGGATGAGATTTCAGACTCATAAGGGTTGGAATTTCAGAATTACAACATAAGGAAGGTCGGCCAGGAGGACAGACTCCAAATTAAGGGTTGAAAGGTACATAACTTACAATTGACACAACTTTTTATTGGAAGATCTATTTCTAATGATTCAAAAATTGGGATTGTTATCCCCATTTTGTGGAATGACTAAGGAGATGATGTCTCGAGGCCCTCAGGTTGTAGACATGGAGTATCGAGAGACAAGCTTGACTAGCAGTGTCCACTTGCATAGATGGAGACCCACCTCACCACCACAATGCCAAGTTGATCATGATGATATCCACCACTTGAGTTGGCCTCTGGAAGACATCGGGCCTTGCTCCATGATGTACAAGTTAGGTATTATGGTGAGTGTCATTTCAATATTTGGGCATTTGAGTTTGTTACATCTATAATTGCTTTTGATTATTGACATTTTCTTGGACATTATGCTCTTTGTCATGTTTCACCTTGGTGGTTGACATTGCGTCCTAGTAAGTGGGTCACCCTTAGGGATAGGTATGCTACTGAGAGGTCCTTTTGATGAGTCATCGTGCCATTCTCGACCATACTTTCCACTTTCCATACTTCATCACCTCATCTCCTCACCTTTTGGGCTTTTTGGGTGTACTGACCCAAGAAGGGGTTGTCCCTCACTTCATGGGAAGAAGGGGTTGAAGGCCTGGGGGCTTAAGGCTGGAAAAAGATAAAAGCCTGATTATGAACCTTTCAGATGCTCGCCCAAAGAGGTCTTGAGAGCAATGAAAAACTTCTCCTAAAAAATCAAAGACCTGCAAAAGAAAAATATTATTATATAAATGTCCCCACTTGTTGAGGTGTGTACATTCATGTGGTGTCCCTTTCTTTCCTTGCATATGGCATTATGTGTACCTCTAACTTCAAGTGGCCTTGTCTTACTGCCCCCCAAACTAATCGATTCACCAATAGAGAGTACCCAAGGTTTTGGACTATTAATCAATTAATGACAATGAATGGGCTTGAAAAAAACATGTATTGAAAACGAAGGTGCAACACACCCTCTACAAAGGCACCCATAAATGAGACACTACAACCCCTTGTATGTCATGAACCCCATGCCCAAAAGTTCTCCCCTCATCCATAACACATCATCCATATGACTTAGAAGGATGTCCCCTCGGGAAACACCCCTAAACGTGAGGGACGATTCACCCAATAGGTCGTTTTGTCAACCCTCCAATACTCAAACTTGGTAAATTGCATAGGGTCTTTGAGCATAAATTTATTTTGATGAGGTATTTTGGATGTACATGCTTAGATGGATATTTTATTGATTTGATTTACTCATCATGATGCTTTGAATTGAGATCCTTGGAGGGCGTATCCATTTGTCTTTGCAGGATCCAGCCAGTGGACAATTTTGGAGGAACAAGCCTAGATTATGCTTCAATGGGGCTTCAAGCGCACAGGTTGGATGCCAAGGGCCCGCATGCTGGATGACAAAGACGTGCCTTTGGAGGCCTAGAAGACATCATGGATGACCTCACCTATCCCCTATCACCTAAACGACTTGCCTAGGAGAAGAAAAATGTCACTTTCTTGAGGCTTGATGTCATAGAGGGGCTAGGGTTTTGGTGGTGATGGAGTTGCTACTTGGCACTTGTCATGAATTGGTAGGAGGAGGCTATAGTGCATGAGAGGGAGGCTCCAGTAGCCCCAATGACTTCAAATTACTCCTCCAACGACTTGCTTAAAGGGTCAAAACGTCACCCCTAGAGGGTGACACCATATTTTAGGGGTTTCTTTCATGTGCAAAAATAAGAATTGAATAATATTGTCTTTTTAAAGGGGTACGATAAGGGTTGTTGACCCCTTGTCTTATGTTTTACCCTAAATTATGTGGACAAACTATGTTTAAGCCATTTTGTATAAATATATATCATTTGTATCTCATTATGACATAACTATCCCATTGTGAGAAGTACTTGGCTGAAATTTTTGCTATTCTTGGGTATTTTTCTCTCTTCTTTGCATTTGTCATGGTTTTCTTTGCTAGTTGGTGGAAGGAAGTGGTGCGCTACCACTTGTGGAGTGTTTGTCTTGCATATTGGTGGATAACTCTTGGTAAAGTGGAAGTTTCTCTTGTTAATTCTTTCTCTAGGTGAAGGGTTTTATCTTGTTATGGTCTCTTTTTCTTGGTTGCAAGGTTAACTAGTTGAATTTCTTGGGGAAAGTGCATATAACCCCACTAAGCTCATCAATATTTGTCCTGGAAATAATTTGTTGCTTAAGGTAGTGCTAGGTGAAGTAAAAGGGCTTACACCCTCCTAACACTTCCTAGTTAGCTTTACTTGCCTTGGGGAGTAAGAGGGTTTACACCCCCAAGGAAGTAGTAGAGTTAACTCTTTCTTTGACTCCATAACCCAATAGTTAAAGCACTAATCATTTTCAATTTGCATTGGAGAAATAAATTAATTGTTGCATTGGAATACGTGAAAAAATGAGATAATCAAATTATTTAAATTGCAATCTCTTCTTGATGTTCTAGGCTTGTCATAGCCACTAGGGTGTCTCAATTGGCTAAGTGTTTCTTGCTGCTGTTATATCTTTTTATCTACAACCATTAGGGCTGCAACAACCCTAACACACTTTCATTTATAACTTGTTATTCAACCGTGGAAAGTTGCTAAAAGTTTTCCATAGTAATCTACTAAGACTAGCACACTTTTTTGGGTGGATTATTGGCAAGTTTTGACGATTGATTTCTCTGCTGTAATAACATGTTTGTTAAAGCCATATGGCTGATAATTACTTCTGCAGAACTTGTTTACAACAACCTTACATTGTTACTAAAGTTTCATACTACATTCTTGAGCTAAACTAGTCATTTGCTAGCTTGTCTCTTGTACTTTTTGTTAAGCTTTAAGAAACTATATTTTGCAACTATCATTGTCATTTTATTGCTGATATACATCATTGTTTACTGTTGCAATTAGAGACACCAAGACTAACTTGCTTGTCCGCCTAACATTATACATATATACTCGGCTTGTTTTTGAGTCTCGAGTAGGTACATCACTCTTTGCAAGTATTCTTATCTCTTGGCAACTATTGGCCTCCACCAAGACTCTTTCCCAAGCCTTTCTACATCTTCTATCTTGACCTTTAGGGGGAATTTCCTTCATCTTTTCACTTTCCATCTCTTTTCCTCCTTGAGGTGATTCTATCATATCTAAAGTGACGAGAATCCCTGCCTAAGGTGACTGTTGGACAAACAATTTTGGATACAAGTTTGGGAGAAAAACCTAAGTATAAGGAAAGTGCGCAGAGGAAGGAAAACAATGCACAACTAAGACACATTCCATAGGAAAGTGCACAGAAGGAAGAAAACGTGTAGGAGGAAGACATCGCATAGACGAAAGATTAAAGCAAGAGAGCGAGAGAATAAAGTGCGAGTGAAGGATGACAACACAACATTCAAGAAATAGAAAAGCAGCATTAAGAGCGAAAATAAAAATGAAGCAATTGAACATCCAGTTAATTGAGCTGGCCATGCATTGTAATGGGATAGTTTTGGGATAAATAGACTAGGGTTTTAAGCCCTAGATTTTGAAGTATAAATATGTAACGGGTTGGGAGATTAGGGGACTAGAAAAGATTATGCCAGAGTCGTGAATGCAATAATTGGTTAGCAAAGAGACAAATGAGTAAAGAGAGAGTTTAGAGAGGATATTTAGTCTTGTGGTATCTAATTGTCTATGTGTGCTTATGAATTATGTTGCTATGCTTCGTAGAATAGATTTAGTTTATGGATTAATTATGGCGTAATATTCATGACTGTGAATGTACAAAATCTCTGTAATAATAAGAAATATGCTAAGTAGAGGAATCTAAAAGAAAGTAATACTAACTAGAGCCGAATCACATGCATAGATAAGAGAAGGAAGAATGAATTGGGCGTTTATCTCCCTTTCCCTTACTACTGTAGAAGCCTGGTTCTTGCAGTCCCAATAGATACCTTGGGTGAGATTTCATCTGCGTAAGAAAGTGATGCCGAAAGGGCCAGTGTCTGGTGGGTTTGTTGTTCATAGATAAACCGAACCTTGGGTCTTATAACCCGCGTGCAGACAAGTTAAGACAACAAATGGTTTTGTTGCCGAGACCGAGAAATTGTGATTAAGGGAATGTTTTGGAGGCCGACTAAGAAGGAGATCACAGACTGGTTAAGACGAAAATAACGAGAATTTGCACGACAAGAGAACCATGAGTGACAAGCAATGGATGCAAAGGTATGTGTTCACGGATCTGCATGAAATTTTCTTTGGCGAATTTATGACCGAGTGGCTAGAAATGTTAGTAGAAAAAACTGGAAGGTTTAGTGCCGCAACGCCGAGGAATTGGACTCCTGAATTTGTAAGACAGCTGAATTCGATAAGTAACCCAACTACTCGAGTGATTGATTTTTGGTTGGATAGTGTACTAGGGGGTTATGTTACAGAATTTGCAGTAGATTGCATTCAATCATACAATGTTGCAGAGAGAGACTTTTTCAAAGGTCCACGCAGGAGGTTCTTGAAATCATTAAATATGTGGATAAAAATGTTGTTATGTGAAAAACATGTGATGATAATGAATTCCGACAACTAAAAGGGCTTTGTGCACATAGGGGGAGCCGAAGGATGATAGAAGGATCGTATGAGAGAATGAAGAAAGTAATGGAAAAGGAAGGAAGGGATCGAGGATGCAAGAAGGCAGTATACCGGAGGAATAATATGAGTTTGGAGAGTTGCATGAAGGAAGGAGGTACAAGAGACAAAAGACTGGGACTGGGAGAGAAGAGCCACACAACGAGTAAGAGGAAATAGAACCTTGCGCACTAGTCTGAATCGTGGAGATACCATATATAGGAGGAGAAGAAGATGAGTTTCAGTCCAGTCCAATAATAAAAGAGCTGGTAAGTCCTACTCAACCATGATCCTGTGTTGAATCCACAACCCCATGTGTGTCACCACAATCAGAGATAACATTTGAAGACTTGTCAAAAACCATCGTAGTTAGTCAAGGAGGACATAGTGGTAGTAGTTAGAATAGTGGGAGTAGTGAACGGAGTCAAAATCAGAATCAGAGTCCACCAACATCACCAAGAGGAGGGACTACACAAACCAACATGGCAGAAGTAGATAATACTCTTAGACTTACTGAGTTCAAGGGAGTGGGGTCAGAGGATCCATAACAACACTTGTTTGTCTGCGAAACAATTTGGATTGCTAAGAACATACATGATGAGGCTGTGAAGGTTGCACAGTTAGAAACAACATTTAGAGGTCGTGTGCTAATATGGTATATGAAGTTACTGAGTATTACGCTTACAGGACATGCTAGGAATTTGGCAGAGATAAAGCAAGTTCTACTAAAGGAGTTCAAAAATCCAAAGTCAGAGTCGTAGTACATCACAAAACTGAAGGAGATCAAACAGGTACAAATCAAGTTCGTATGGGATTTCGATCAACGATTTAGGGATGTGATGGGGAGATTGAATTTCCAAATTCCAGATCAATAACATCATTAATGGCTTATTCCAGGACTTCTACCACACATTCAGAGGCCCCTATTTCAACAGAAGGTTACGTCGCAGCCCGATGTTACACATTATTTTGGTCACCTCAGTGATCAACTGACAACATGTCTTCATGTTCCTTGAAAGTATTAAAAGAGACTTTCTCCATGAGAAAAGTGGTTTGCTTTTCCTCTTTCAAAAACTATAACAAGGAAGTTCGTCGCACCCTGCTATATGCATGGGGTGCGACAATGCCTGATCGTCGCACTTTGCACTAAAACTGGACTGCAACGTCGTAGCATGCTGCTTGTGCACAGGGTGCGACAATGCTTAAATAAAGGAAAAATCAAAATTCATGAATGTTCTAGAAGAGAATGTTCTAGAAGATGAGGTGGCTTCCGATCGGTTTGGATCTTACTTGCTTCCATGATTTAGTGGGATCATCCTAATTTCCTCATCTATCTCTCTTTCACACTATATAAAGAGGGATCTTTCATGGAAAAGGCTAAGGTTGAATAGGCTAAGACTTGCATATGCATGAAAGGTTCTACTACAGATTATGCTTGAGAGCTTTGCTTTAGTTCTCTAAATCAGATTGTGGATCTTCTTCATCAAAGACATTGAAACAAAAGTGTGTGTGTTGGAGCAAAGAGCCATTGAAAGGGGACTTTGCAACATCAAGGCATGGGTTGTATTCTCCAATTTCCATTTAATATAATGCAACAATACATTTCTTCCCTATAAATGTGTCTTAACTTTTATTGTATAACTCCTTGATCTTATACATATAATTAATTGGAATATATATATCTTTGTTTTCCCTCTTTGTGGGTTTGTACTTCTTAGACATGCTCACCATTCTGCAAACTCAAAGAATGAGCTACAAGGACGACACTAGCGAGGACCAAATGTCGTTTAAAAGGTATGTTGCTTGTACATATCTAAACTAGTTTATATGACAATGAAGTTTAAGGTGAATTATGTATTCTGTCTTGTTTTGTTCTAGTTTCCCGTGGAAGTTAGGGAGATCTATTTGTGTCCGCACTTACTGAATAGTCCGATAACAAAATTGACGACCATATTGGGGATCTGAACTTTTTTTGTTTTTTTCCTCTTATTTTCTTTTAGCCTGCCTTCGTTTGGTTAATTTCATTCTCTGAGTCCGTGGGTGATCCATCTTGACTCCCTGGGTTTGAAGGTTCAATGAATTTTTTTGTCTTTCTTTCCATTTTTCTTTATTTTCAGAGATCGTCGCACTGCACCCTTTTGACAATCCGTGACGATCCTTTGACGTCGCATTCTACTGGCGCAGACTAGTGGGACAACGTCACACTGTACCTTATTGACAACTTGCGACGATCCTAGATCATCGCACTGTGCTCCTCTGCAACCTGCGACGGTTTCTGTAGGAATTGTTGGGTGATAGCCATTTTTGTTTTCTCTACCCAGTTTTGCCTCTACTGCCTGGGATGAACTTCTGACACTAGTGAATGGTTGATTTATAAATTTGAAGCCTACATTTGATTGATTTTCGGAAATTGAAAGTCTTCTTTGTAAACTTTGCAAGTTTTGCTTTTGGTTTCTTGTTATAAGGGTATAATCTCGATATCTTGGTCCTGAGTGCTTGTTTGACAAAGAGTCCTTGATTTATTTTGAGTTTTGGATTGTTTTTAATTTTTGGATTGTTAAGTGATTGAGAGACAATTTTTGTTTGTATTTGACAAAAAGTTTTCTTATCATTTCATTTTTGTCTACATTGTGAGTTTGATTTGGGAATAGTGTTGAGAATGTGTTATTTTTCTTGGATTATGCTTTCTTTTCTTCATTACGTCTTTGATCTGATTTGAAAAAGAAAGAACTAAAATCATTCTTCTTTTAAGTAGTCTTTACAAGAAAATTGTTACATTCAAATATTTGTAAAAAGAGAAAAATTGGAAAATGGAGTAGTTTTTGATCATTTGGAATCTTTTTCATTCAAAAATTGAGAAATTGTGTTTCATAGCTTTTGTATTCCAAAAAGAGACACCTTCTCGCTACTTTAATTAGAGTTCATCGAATTAAAAGATTTCATATCATCTCTTTTTTCATTTTATTGGGTGAAGGTCATATACATCATCAATTTCATTTCCGTTTTCCTTTTGAGTAACAACAACCTTTAAAATACAACACGATTTTAAAATTTATTAGCAACTTTTATTTTATATAACTTATCTACATAGGATAATGCTTTGGAATAGGTTGTAAGGCACACTCTCCAAAGCATCAAAACACACAATAATATCTTGTGATAGGGAGAGTTCAAATCCACTTGCTACATTTTTGTCCTGGGAAGCCTTTCTAACACAAGGGTCAATCATGAGGTCACATTAGGACTAGTAGAGTTACTCACCCTGCTTTATTGGTCTTAGTGTAGAGATTGGGCGTATTATTGGGGGTCACTTGAGAAGAAAATCCTGTGGGGACCTTCTCGAGTTGATTTCGGACTTAGATACCCTGCCTTTGCACGTGGATCGGACTGTCGGCTGTTTCCTCAGGCATCATTGTCGTAATTGGTAACCTTAGTGGCATATCTCTTTAGGGTATTTACACGAGGTGACCGTGGAGGGGCAAGTCTTCACGGTACCTGGAATCGACATTGTCCAAACTCACTCGGGCTCCTTGGAGGGTATACCCATGATTTTGTGTGGGAGCTTGCACCAGGGTGTAAGTCCATTAAGCAGGTCGTCAACGTAACTTTTCCACCCTCTTTATCTTAGCCCCTTCTTATCTTGATTTCGCGATGTTGGATTTCATCACTAACTAGTGACTTCGAAATAAGCAGGTTTGTTTGTGTGTTTGATTTCTAGCTGTTATTAGTGAGTGTTATTTGTTTCTCCAGTTGGCCATAGATTTGTTTCATTCTTTATTTAGTGCGGTCAACATCGGCCCTCGCCGTTCACGTAGGATGCAAGGGTTACCTCCGGAAGATCCGAAATATTACGTTCTTTTTCTTCCTAACTCACCAAAGGGTTCTCCCGAAGGAGCAGTCAATAACGACATAGCCTATGATATTGGAAGTTCTACTCCATTGGAGGAATCAATACTTTCCGTAAATCTGTTATTGTGTGTTGTACAAGATCCACATTTGCTTCGGATAAATTCATCGGGAGACGTTGCTGAAGAGTATATTGGAATACCTATTGGACCTCACATAGATTTTGGTGTAGACGATCCACTTTTTCAAAGTGGGTTGTTTAGAACTTTGGTTCACACTGCTATAAATTTTGATCCTAGCTCTCCTGGTCCTAGTCGTTCTCTTTGGAGAACTTCTTCGGGACAAGTTATTTTTGAAAAACTGGGAATGAGTCATTTATGACAGAGAACTTCTAATCAACCTATGGCATCACATACTCCTATGACTTCTACTTCCTATACAGTCCCCTTAGTTCATTTTACTGGTATGACTAGTAATGTTGTCACGGTTTCAGACCCATTGTTGGTTGGTTCTCATTCGATTCTTCCTCTCCAGCTCGCTAATTCTACCATAGCCCCCCAAGATATGCCTGTTTCTGCCGGAAATATGGTTATTACTCAAGCTCCTATTGGAGCACCGCTTCCGCTTAGATCAAATCCGTCACTTCCCCCTGGTTATAATGCTTTGAATACTTCCATTGCTAATCCTGCCCATAATCCATCCAAAGGGTTTGATTTTTTTGTTCCTCCTAGGTATAATGCTGCTAGTAATTTTGTTCGTACACCTACCCAGGTTCTCTTCGAGGGGCCTAACATTCTTCCTCCGCCTTCTCCTAAAGGATCTAATCATCCTGGCCCTAGTAGCTCCAATCAAGTTGGAGGCACCAATCATTTTGTTGCTTCTAGTTTTCAAATTCCTATTGGAGGTCAACCTCAAGTTGGGGGGCATAACCCAGTTTATGGACAAAGTATTTCTGGATTACAATATCAACCTTGGAATTTTCCTTTTCAAGGGAATCAACAACCGTCCGGGGGGAAACATCCTCAAGTTAATTCTTTTGTACCCCATAATCTTGGGCAACCATATCTAGGTTCTATGAATCCTACTTGGGGTCAAAATTTTCAATCTAATACTCCTTTCCAAGGAAGCTTACCTAATCAACCAACTCATGTTGGCTATTCGGCTCAAAATCCTCCACCACCGAATTTGTTAGGACTATCTAACTATCTACAGACTGCTTATGGTCCTACTGGTATACCTATGTGACTCCCTCCTCAAAACTACTAGTTTCCTCAAGTGAATAGACAGTTTCCATTTCTTGCTACTTTGGATTTACCAGATTTATCTAGGATTTTGAATGATCCTATTTTTCATTTTCCTTATTAGCCTGTCATACCTGCCAAATTTCCATCATACATTCCTAAATTTGACGACCGATCGGGAGAGGACCCAAATAATCACGTCATGACATTCCATCTTTGGTGTTCGTCCAACTCATTGATGGATGACTCTATAAGATTACGTCTTTTCCAATGAACTCTTACTTGTTCAACAACCAAATGGTATATTGAGTTACCAAGAGGATTCTTCAATGACTTCAATACCTTAGCTATGGCTTTCTTAACACATTACCAATTACCAGTACGATACGAAACAAGAACTGAAATTTTGAGTTCATTTAAACAATCCTCTTCTACTCACATTTTCGATCATATTCATGAGTGGAAGAGGAGAAAACGCTTAATCAAAGTTCCCCTTCTTGATCAACTATTGTCCGAGTGGTTTACCAAATCCCTCATTGGTCCTATAGCTCGTGATGTTGCCATGGGTGGTTTCGTCATTGAAGATCAGGTGATTAGTCGTGCTCAATATTTAGATCTCGTTTATTCGCAAACGGGTACACTATATGACTTGATTCCTGATTCTCCTCGTCCATCTACAAATCCTACCCCAACACCTCCAATAGCTTCTCATGCTGCGGATGGCGTGATTGACACTTTTCATGCTGAGACTTAGTCTAAACGGACCGGTCATGCCAATCCCAAGTCTACTACTCCTAATGTACAAAATACTCCTACTCTGACTCCTCTCAGTAAAACCTCTGAAGTTAATTCGGTTCAATCTACACCTATGTAAAGATCAAAATAAAAAGAAAGGGAAGGGTAAGAATAAGGAGGAAAAAATAAATAATCAACAATCTGAGAAACCCAAAACCCAACCTACTGATGACAAAGACAAGCGTAAACCTCGCTATCCTTGCCTTATCTGTCCACAGATCATTATACGAAAGATTGTCCACGACGTGCTGAGGTTACTAAGTTCCTGCAAGGGACCAAGACACCTAGTACACCATTTGTCTTGTCACAACCATTTATTTCTCAGCACCAGGCCCAATTGGTCATTCATGACCAACCTTCTCCCTCTACCACGTCTTATGTACTTATGTGTACTGGTGACTTCAAGAAGAACGAAGTTGCAGTCGTGACTCGAGCCAAATATTATTCTCCTTCGAAAGATAAAGTTGATGATTCACCACCTCTGTTGGTTCAACCTTCACCTCCAAACGATCCTCTTCATCTTGAGGGACCGGTCCTAGATATAGTTCTTTGTCCTCCTCCCAAGGGAGTTATTCGAAAGTCCTCATTTAATCCTCATGCACATGCTGCCCAAAACTACAATATTGTAGAGGACCATCCATAAGCACCCTCTGCGATGTCGACTCTCGAAGTCCTTCAAAGTTGTCCTACTCAACAGAAGGTGCTGTTAAAGGCTATTGTTGGAATTGATCCTACCAATACCAATTTGATAATATTTGACTTGGAAGATCATATGCCAAGGCTTCCTCCTCAATTAACATTTAAGATACAAGTTGTTGTAGAAAATAAGAATATTTGTCGAACCGTTATTGACGAAGGAGCCTCGATTTGCGTTATGTCCATCACTTGTTGGAAAGCCATTGACTCTCCCGCCCTTACTGAGTCACACAATACTCTCAAGGATTTTAATGGTACATGGTTTAAACCTTATGGTGTTCTTCCCTCGTTGTCTATTATGTTAGAGGGTAAAGCGGTCAATGTTGAGGTTGATGTCTTTGATGTACCTCTCGATTACAACCTTCTACTTGGCCATAGCTAGATTGATTCTATGCGCGCAGTTGTTTCTATTCTTTTCCATGTGTTACGTTTCCAACACCAAGGAAAAATCATCGTTGTCGATCAATTGGAATTCTTTAATTATGATTCACGTACTAGCAATGTACTTTTCATCATGAAAACACCTCCAGGTTATGAGAATGTCGACGTGTGTCTTTTAAAAGATTCATCATTGATGGGTACATTTCCTATTCCACCACCCGATATTCCTCCTCCTTTTTTCACCTCGATTAACATGATATCGACCTCTGTTAGTGAAACCCCTGAGTCTTATGATCCATGGATAGTACCTAGCTCTGGTGACTGCGTTTTTTACGACAATCAAATGCCTTTGAGTCCAGTAGAATCAGCGTATCAAGCTATTCAATCGACGATTCCTTCTCCTCCTTCTCTATGTGATACGTCTCCTGATCTGTTTCACGTGGTCTTTCTCATTGATGAGATGATCATGACAGTTATGTATATGGAAGATACTCCATGGGACGATGGGAATCATCGTCCTATTATCTTCCTGGAACCTGAGACCAAAGAGAGTTATTAATGGATTTCGACTCGATCTATTGTTATTATTTCCTCTATTCCTGAATCAACACACGATGTTTTGTACAAAGGGAACTTGGGTAATATTTCTCCTACCATCCCTCTTGACATTTCGATTAAGCCCATAGTCGTGGTAAATGTTCACATCGGTGCCTCATGTTCCGCTGATGAGGTCCTTACTTATAAATCTCTTTTCCAAGAATTTTGTGACGTTTTTTCCTAGAGTTATGAAGAAATTCTTGGTATTGATCCTGATATTGTTGTACATGATATTAAGACTTACCCGGACGCTAAACCCATTTGACAGTGACTTCGCCTAGTACACCCACGTAACGCTGCTTCTATTAAGCTTGAAGTTGAAAAACTTCTTAAAGCCGACTTTGTCTATCCTATGGCTTTCACTGATTGGGTGTCCAATCTTGTTCTGGTTAACAAGAAACAAGATACAATCTGTGTCTATGTAGATTATAGGGATATCAACAAAGCTTGTCCCAAAGGCAATTATCCAATCCCTTTCGTTGACTAGATTGTTGACGACTGTGCTGGGAGTGAAATCTTCTCCTTAATGGACAATTTCTTTGGCTATAATTAAATCAATATTTTGCCTGTGGATTAACATAAGACTGCTTTTATTTTCCCTTTGGGAACCTTCGCATACCGAAAACTACCTTTTTGTCTCAAAAATGCTGGTGCGACTTTTTAGCGCACTATGTATTATGATTTTCATGATATTAATCACATTGTACAACCCTACCTAGAAGATCTACCGACGCATTCTATGCGTCGTCAAGATCACCCGACACATCTATGAGATATTTTCTTACACTGTCGTTATTCTCGCATACGATTGAATCCACACAAATGTGTTTTTTGTGTGGAGTTCGTACGAATTTTTTGTTTTATCGTGTCTATACATGGGATTATAGTAAACCCCCTTAAGGTTGAGGCTATTCTCAATTTACCTCCTCCTTCCACACTACGCCAACTCCAAAGTTTGCAAGGGAAGACAAACTTTTTACGTTGATTCATTCCCAATTATGTTGAATTAACGAAATGATTTATTCAACTTCTTAAGAAAGGTTACAATTTTGTATGGGATGACACTGCCAACAACACCTTTCAAGCTTTGAAACTCGCCTTAACCTGTACACCACTGTTGTTTCCACCTGATTATATTCAAGATTATTTCATGTACTTAGCTTCTTCAGACTCTACCATTGCTATGGTTCTAGTCCAAGAGGATGATTCACATGATGAACATGTTATATACTATTTGAGTCGGAATCTCACGACCACCGAAATCAAATATTTACATGTGGTGAAACTGACCTTAACAACTGTTCAAGATGTTCAACGTTTTCGTCACTACATCTTATTATGTAGAACCACCGTCATTTCCGATTGCAATCCCATGAAACACATCCTTTCTCGAAAATTGTTGGGGGGAAAGTACTTTAAATGGATAGTTATTCTTCAAGAGTTTGATTTGGAGTTTGAACACGTCAAGTCAAAGAAGTCTTGGTTTTTGTAGAAT
>SNQJ01S0165410.1:0-17566 GCA_010110895.2 Picea sitchensis | reverse complement strand
AATCATCTTGTACTTGAACATTTAAGTGGGGTAAAAGGAGGTTGCCCCCTCGAAGAGGCTTATTATCTGAAATTATCTCCTTTTCAAGGCGTTGAGTACTTTTCCTGATGTTTTTCTATGCTATATTGATGTTTGGTTCTTAACACAAACTTTTTGGCTTGATCTTTCTAGTATAGATCGTTTTCGAATTCGGTATCAATCCCATCAATACATTATCCTTGGTGATACCCTTTACCGCCGTGGCATTGATTCCATATTTCGATGATGTCTCACCTATGATGAAACTGAGAAAGCTTTGAATGACTGTCATTCTAGAGCATGTGGCGGTCATATGTCTGAGTATGCCACTGCCCAAAAGATCTTTTGAGCTGGTTATTTCTGGACTTCATTGTTTAAGGATTGCATTACTGTTGTCCAGAAATTCCACACTTGTCAAACCTACAACAATAAGATCCAATCTCATCCTGCTCCCTTACACCCTGTAGTTTTTGTTGGTCCATTCACTAAATGGGGCATTGACTTCATGACATGTAACCCTCACTTGGATGGGGGGCATGGATACATCATTGTAGCCGTGGATTATTTCACTAAGTGGGCCGAAGCGATGCCTACATTTGATAATACCGGGAAAATTGCAGCGTTATTCATATTCAATCATATCGTTACTAGATTTGGTGTCTCTCAAGCCATCGTCACTGACCATGGTAGTCATTTTCACAATTTAACGATGTATAAACTTACTGAGAAGTTGGGTCTTTGACATGAAAACTCAACCCCTTATTATCCGCAGTCAAATGGCCAGGTTGAAACAATCAAGAAAGTTCTCACTACTATGCTTCGACGGATGTTAGGAATTCACAAGTCAAGTTGGCACATGATGTTTTTCTCAGCATTGTGGTCCTATTAGATATCCATTAAGTCTGCCACGGGGTTCACACCTTTCCAGTTAGTATATGGTATTGAAACAATTTTTTCGATTGAATGTGAAATCCCATCTTTGAAACTAGTTGTCGAACTTCTCCCTAACACCTTAGCTGAAGAGGAACGTTTTTTTATATTTGATGCAATTAGATGAGACACGCCGTGATGTTGCTTTAGTCATTGAAACTCAGAAAAACCGTGTCAAAGATCAATATGACAAGCATGTCAAACCACGTGTATTTTCTGAGGGTGATTTAGTTCTCCTTTACGAACAAAATCGTGACTTATTAGGGGCCAGTAAATTCGAGCCCATATGGCAGGGCCCTTACATTGTGAAACCAATGTTGGAGAAATGGGCTTATGAACTGGTGGATTATGATGAAATTCCTTTGAGTGAACCCATAAATTGGCTTTACTTGAAGAAGTACTATGCTTAAATCATTTTTGCATGAGTGCTGTGTATTTTTAGTGTATCATACTCATGTGTGCTTTTTCGTTTTTGGTTCCTCCTTTCAGTTGCTTACCTTGCATTGTGTTTGGTTTCCAGATGTTGGTGACTTCTCTACCCTTTATCGACTTTGATGATGGTGCTAGTCGCAGTACTCAAAACTTAGTGTTTGCTGCTTGGACAATTTATGCACCTACATATGAATTGATTAGTCTACATGGTGTTTGCCTTGGTCATGCAACTAATAATATCGCAGAATACAGTGCAATTATCGAGTTGTTAACTGACGCCGTTTCACTTGGCATCCATCATATTATTGTACGACTGGATTCACAGTTAGTAGTACTACAGTTGAGTAACATTTATTCCATCTGAAGTCCTAATTTGTTACGGGTATATTTACGAATTCGCCTCTTGGAAAAACATTTTGATTACATTGAATATCAACACATTCCTAGATGTATAAATACATCGACAGATGCATTGAATAATTATGTGTTAGACAAACATTTGAGACATTTATAAATCTAATCACACTTTTTTAAAAAACAAGTAAGCCCGTAGGAACTTTATATTTAAAATGATAAAAGTTACAAAAAAGTGTTTGTCTGAAGACCAAAATAGAAAAAAGTGAAGCTCATGGCTTCATGTACAAAAATCATCAAGGATGCTGCTCACTGTAACAAATGACTGCCCATGCTACTTTACGGAGCAGTCGATCGATAGATGCATATACGCCCATTGTGTGGCGTTGATAGTGCCTAGGAAGTTCATCCACCGTGGCATCAGGGACATTCATGGTTAGTCCCTCCAGGTTCTGTTCAATAACCTTGAGATCTGCGGCAACTACCCCTGCTACAACACCTCTCTCTCCTCGCCTCTGGATGGGATATGATCCCAGAGGACGATAAGGTCCCACATTTGCATTATTGAGAGCACTTGATTAGTCATTGGATAACTAACACAAAAAACATTTTATATAATTAAAGTATCAAAAACATTATATAAACAAAAATTTCTTTTTTACCTATGTCTCCCCACTGGGATCCACTGGGAAGATCTAGATCTGGATCCCCATGAAAATTCATCCCGACATATGCATAGTCTTCCACCACGAGTAACTGATTCCTCAACCATTGGAAGGAAACATCGTCATACTTGACGATGAGAACACCACCATGTCGAGCCATAAAATCCACCCACCTCTTCATCCATGGATCCTGTGGAGCAGATACACCCCACTCCACCTACATACGTAGGACAAGAACTCTCTCCAGAAAGAAGGATACCAAAATGGACTCGTATCCAAATTGTTTCAACTAACCGTTTCAACACTTTGTGAGTTGTTTTTCCATGCTTTTCAGGACACCCTCACACCAGTTGAAGACTCTGGGTTCCATGCACTCCATCGCATACTGAAAATGGCTTTGCAAATCCATATGGGGAGCTGCACTCCCTTCCATGCGGGTAATGGTGTAAAGGATGGTCCGAAACGATAAATCCCAAACATATCCGATGGCTACCTTGCCACCATGTTTTTCGGTACCTGACACACAATGGTGGTGAACATAGTAATCCATAGGTTCACCTCCACCTCTGCTGCCTGTGAGCGATACCCGTGAACCACAATGAGACAACCCTACTAGAAAATAAATATCCTCTATATCTATTGTGAGTGTATGAACACCCACATGAAAGGCCTGTTTGTTCACATCCCACATGTGAACCAAATACTCTAGAAACCTCAATTGGGCTCTTATGCCCTGAATCCTGAAAAACTTGAGTAACCCACATTGCCTTAGAGCCATAACTGTCCCTGGGTCATTCCCAGAAAAATAATCCTCTTCCTCATTCTCTCGTTCACGCCACTCAAACATCTTGACCAAGCAAAGCCTGCCAAGGAACATTAAAAGAAGATTAGAAACATAAAAATTCTTTCCAGGGGGTTTTTCTAGTTAAGTTTATCTTTTTAAATTTTTGGTTGCGGTCGTCGCAGGGCTGCGCTTTCACACAGAGCTATGTTGTCGCACCCTACCTGTGGGGCCTCCTGCGACGATGCAAGATCGTCGTAGTTCACGATATAGTGGACCTGCGACAATCTCAATGTGTAGGTAACCCAAAAAGTCGACCTAACACCCAAATTTAACCAATGAAAGCAAACTTTGAAACCATGAAAAGATGAAGAAGAAGAAGATTACCTATTTGATGGAGACGGTTCACAAAATGATCCACCACACGCTCCGCAATCGACAATTAAAATTTGGAGAGAAAAAGGGTTTTGAAGCACTATTTGGGTAAATTTGCAAATGAAATGGTAAAATGGTGTTTTTGGCCTATTTTGTTGTTTTTTACCACTTTTTATTTGCAAAATTATATTATTTTTATATTTTATCCATGCCCTAAAGTTTTAACAACTTGGCAAAGTGTTGATTTTTGCAGATTAAAAGGTCTAGAGACGAGACGTTTGAACAGGGGTCCACCCTTTTTGATTTGTTTTTGTATATTTTTCTTATGTACATATCCTTTTATGGTTTTTTAGGAAAAACTCTGAGCATAGTCTTTATTTTTTCTCACGCTCGTGATTCCATGAGAATGTAATCGAATAGTCTTTTGTCATTTTTTTGAACTCACATTGGTAATACGAAAAACGAAACCTATGGAGTATCCTTTAAGATCTTTTCAAACTCTCTAAGCATGAAAAGATGGCCGAGCGACCTTGTTCTTTTCATACTCGTAAAAGTATTTGAAGAAAACGTCTAATGAGCGGTAGGTTATCTCTTTTTCGATCTTTTCAGAATAACTTACAAAAAATGACCTTACAGAGTTCTCTTTAAGTGTTTTTCAGACTCTCTAAAAGTGAAAAATCCTTGAGTTTCCTTTCTTTGGAATCATTAAACAAACATCGAAAGACCCATGTGGGATATAACTACTCCTTCTTAGGGTTCATTAAATATACTCCGAGGGAATTGTCCGAAGGATGAGATTATATTTACAAGCATATGTTATCCTCCTCAATCTTGCGTAAAAATAAAGAGGTACTCGCCAAAAATGGTGGGGGAAAATTGAGAAATAAATGTGTCTCTGTATTTGTGCTAATGGTAGTAATAATCGCTCTTGAACATGACACCCCCCTTCATCATTGTATTCGGTTTGGGAAATCCATTTGTCTCTCATTTGACCATCCACAAGTTCATATGTTGGGTCCTCCTTGAGTCAATGTTGCCAAGACAACTGTCGCATCGTCCATATGTTCAAGAGAATTCCAACCTAAGCAAGCCTTCTATCGAGTCGACCATCTGCAGTATAAATTTTCTACCATGTCGACCTTCCCCAAGTCAGTTCCAAATCACTTCATACTCTGATCTACTTCAAATATGTTACATATTTCATGTCATTTATGGGGGATACATCAAGACCCTCCTATGACGAGTCTTTTCCTGTCGACTTCAACTCATAATCCAGGAACAAGATTTAAAAATCATTTAGTACCTTAGTGCCTACATGCCTCAATGGAAGGTTTCTTCGCTTTCAACAATGAGTTCACATCATTAACCCCTAATTAGAATATTCCATAGAGTGTTCGAATTCAACTCATTTATTCACATTCGTTGGATTGTACTAGAGTATGTTGATAGTCATTGACATCAATGGTGATTTCCCTCGCACTTGTTAACGATTTTCATTAATGACCGATAATCAAGTGGTTTCTACCATGTTCGACTTCAACATCTGTAATCACATGGCTAGGTTCGTACTTAGAGACGATGAAAATGAAGACTCTGGATATCATCTTTTGGGTCCAGATTGCAACGAAATATTCATAAGTTTGTACTAACACATAAGTCCACTGTGTATGTCTCATGGCTATGTCCGAATTTGAATTCTTTTATAGCATAGATCCACAGTGTATTCCTGGTGGCTATGCTGAATCATAATGACATGGATCCACAATATATGTTTCATGGCCATGCCTCACTTGAAACTTATGATTACAGTCACTTGTAGTATGAGAATGGGAATGCCTACCTCAGAAGATGATATATTATTATGCAGATGCTTGATTGTTTGTAGGTTCCCGATCGATGCACTCCTTGTTTTCGACACACACATTCTACAAAGTATTTCAGCTGTCACAAGTTCCAACTTAATACTTTGGGAGGCATTCTGTTATACATTATTTTGGTCATCTTAGTGATCAACTGACAACATGTGTTCATGTTCCTTGAAAATATTAAAAGAGACTTTCTCCATGAGAAAAGTGGTTTGTTTTTCTTCTTTCAAAAACTATAACAAGGAAGGTCGTCACACCTTTCTATATGCATGGGGTGCGACAATGCCTGATTGTCCCACTGTGCATTAAAACCGGACTGCAACGTCATCGCATGCTGCTTGTGCATAGGGTGCGACGATTCTTAAGAAAATGAAAAGTCAAAATTCACGAATGTTCTAGAAGATGAGGTGGTTTCCAATCGGTTTGGATCTTACTCGCTTCTCTGATTTAGTGGAATCATCCTAATCTCCTCATCCATCTCTCTTTCACACTATATAAAGATGGATCTCTCATGGAAAAGGACAAGGTTGAATAGGCTAAGACTTGCATATGCATGAAGGGTTCTACTACAGATTATGCTTGAGAGCTTTGCTTTATTTCTCTAAGTCAGATTGTGGATCTTCTTCGTCAAAAGCATTGGAGCAAAAGTGTGTGTGTTAGAGCAAAGAGCCATTGAAAGGGGACCTTGCAACATCAAGGCATGGGTTGTATTCTCCACTTTACATTTAATATAATGGAGCAATACATTTCTTCCCTATAAAGGTGTCTTAACTTTTATTGTATAATTCCTTGATCTTATACATAGAATTCATTGAAATATATATATCTTTGTTTTCCCTCTTTGTTTGTTTGTTCTTCTTAGACAAGCTCACCATTCTGCAAACTCAAATAAGGAGCTACAAGTACGACACTAGTGAGGATCAAATGTCGTTTAAAAGGTACGTTGCTTGTACATCTCTAAACTAGTTTATATGACAATGAAGTTTAAGGTGAAGTATGTATTCTGTCTTATTTTGTTCTAGTTTCATGTGGAAGTTAAAGAGATTTGTTTGTGTCCACACTTACTGATTAGTCCGATAACACCTGAGGCTCTTGAAATTTCAAGGAAACTAGAGGCATATTCAATAAAAGATATTGGAGGAATGACACAAGTTCAGACACTGTTGGTTGCATTGACAATTCAGCTAGCTGAACTTACCAAAGGAAAGGAGAAACAAGAACAAGTCTAGTGTACCAAGTGCAGGATGGAAGGCCATCACAAGGATGAATGACCAACATTCGTGCAATATTTAGCAGCTGAAGCTTCAAATCCACTAGCAGAGGGGGATACTGCGAGATATGAAAGAAATGGGGCCATCACCCTATTGAGTGTCCGTTGCTACAGAAGTATCAGAGTACACCAAAGAACTTGTTGTGAAATTTTTGCAAGTCGGTAGGACACAATGAGAATGATTGTTGTGTGTTCGACCTACTAAGGGAGCACACATCATATATGTACATGATCCAAGAATAGAATGGCACCGCCGAGAGTTGGAGGGTCATCCGACACAACAAAGAAACAATTGAAACGACTAGTAGCAGACGTGGAGGTCGAGGAGGTAGCTGGAACTTTGATTCCAGCACCACCAATAGTTTTTCATAGAGACTATTTACCCCCAAGGAAGGATGATGCACCACCATTAAATGTACTAGTGAATGCAAAGTACCCATTTTCGATAACACCATTTCCGACCAGCGTCAGTAGTGATGAAGACATGCTCAAGAATATTTCCAACCTGAAGTTTATGGACCATGATATCACAGATACACAAAAATTCCCTGAGTTGGACAGGGATCAACATTTATGCATGAAGACCACCTCAGGCACAAGAAAAATTCTGGTAGATCCATAGGAATGGGTGTCAAGCTTTGAGAAAGAAGGGATACTGAACTTGTTTGGAATTCCACATTTTAGACAAAGTATGGAAATTAATGCCCGTGTAAAGGATTTAATCAGTTGCGTTCATGAGGGAACACTTTGACTCGATCCCCCAATATCTATTGATACTAAGTTGATTGTGTGTATCATAGGTTTGTGTAAAGAAGGAGAAGGCCCAATATTATTGTTCAACAAAATGGGAGAGTGAACCCTCTCTTAGGCCATGAAATAAAAAATTGACACATTTAGAAGAAAAAGGGGTCTGGATTTTAAGAGCATCAACGACAAGGATGTTAAGTTTGCGACATTGGTTTTGTTCTACAAACTGTTGTGCAAATGTCACAAAGACCAAGTACATGCTGTAGTAATTTCAGTAGTATAGAAATGCAAGGAAGGAGTTCAGATAAACTAGGCTACATTTTTAGTCAACTAGTTTCTCCAAGATTGCATGGAGGCCCAGAAGAAGGGCAACAAATTTCACTGCACATGGTTTCTCATCCTCATTGCACTGGTCGGGTGGCAAGAGATTGCGTATTACCATCGCATGTGTACTTCAGGTCACAACCCTTTGGCTGCTAGTTTTTCCAACTTGTGGCACACAACAATCAAGAGGCGACAAAATGACAACGCCACATTGTATACCTATTTGCATCTTGTTACTACTATAGTGGAGACCACACTGTGCATATCAGAGGAAGCAGTCGCCGCATATAAGGATATCGTAAGATTCAGAGCCGACATGCACCATTTGTATGTCCAAGCTAAAAAGGATCCTGCGCGGAAATGGTTTCCAACTAGTTATTGGTTGACAACATAAGATGTGGACTTGATAATCACTGATTGGGAGGAAGAGTGGAAGAGCCCAACAAAAAATATAGGGCCATCAGAAGAGGAAGAATACCAAGACAAACATGAGGAAGAACAAGATCAGATGAATAACACAGACAATATTCCTGGCCAATATATAGTCCCCGAAGAAAGATTCAAAAGGAAGGATAAGGGGTCATAATAGGCAGGAGGGGCGCGAAAGAAAGCTAAGGAACAGAGGCAGACCCCATTCCATATTTTAACAAATGATGATATGGATAGGATTGGTCACCAGATAAGGGATACCATAGAGGAAATCTGGGAGGAAGCAACAAAGAAGCAAGAGGAACAACAAAAGAAGGTGTCAGACCAACTGGGAATACTTCAATAAATACTAGAAACAAAACGCATCACGAAAGAACACTGATCAGAGGGAGGACCATCCACAACACCAAGGACAAAAGCGGAAAGCACACAACCAACCCTCACATAGCTAACATGGGAACATAGAACCTTACAGATTGAAGTACATGCACTAGAGTTGCCAGGGGGCGAATTAAAGGAGAAAATAAAGGCATTGGGCCAACTTCATATATGTAGATTTTTAATGAAAAAAATCAACAAATTGAAATTTCTGTTAAACACTTAGCAACCTAGAGATAACTGTCTTGCATGAACTTCATAAATGCATAAACCCACATTTAGAAATTACCATAAGCAAAAATACACATTGCTAAGCAAAATAGCAGTGAAAATAACACAGTGGACAACAACCCATAACACTCATAAATTTAGGCAAATGCCAAGGAAAACCCCAATGTGGGGAAACCCAACGAGAGAGAGGGAGATCTATTATTTAGCTTCAGGAAAGTACATATCAGCAACAAAATAACATTTCCAGCCAAGGAAAATACCTCACAGCACCAAATATGTCCCACAGAAATCTGCTTCGTTTTCCATGCCAAAACCGTACTGTTGTATGACCTCCTCCATACCTCCTTTTCCATGCCCACAGTTAGATGTACGGATTGTTCCGTACGACTCAGAAACAACCACCAAAATTTTGAAATCCGTCTTGAAAATTGTGCCCAAAATGCCTCGATTTCCATGCCAAATTCGTACGACTGTACGAACTGTACAGAATCGTATGGACTGCACGGACTATATGGATCCGTGTAGTACGGCCTCCCACAGTAGAAATTTTTTTCAGCCCAAAACTCACAGAAAATTTTCTGAGGATTTGTGCCCTCCTTCCTTGGAAAACATGCCCTCTTTGCTGCTCACTTTCCTCTCTCAAGCTTACTCAAAAAATTTCTCTAACTCAACTCCTCTCGTCTTCTCGGTGTCTTCTCAACTTGTCTTGCACACTACCCAATGCATTCTTTTATAAACTGAAAATGACATTTCCCCCCAAAGTGTCTTTTCACCTTCCCCAACCCTAAATCCAAAGGCCAAGATTATATCTTGCCCTTTTCAAGATCAAGGGTCATGATCCATTCCCTAAAAAATGAATCGCTTGAAATATTAAAGTGATTTCACTTTATTACATAAGTGCTTTATGAAAATAAAGTCACTTTAAAAATAGAAGGTACACTTTATTAAAATGTCATTTTAATAAAAGAACCACTTAAAACAACTTTATAAAAACCTATTACAAAGTTAAGTGATTGGTAGTGTAAATATGAGGTAACATCCGCATACAAGACAAAACATGCGGAGTACCTCCCGAACTAAAAAGCTAGCAATCCCTCTTAGTGAGGGATGTACTCGCTTCCATCTCCATCATTTGGTCCCATCACACTGTTCTCTGTATGAGCTCCCTCTGAACTTGGAGGCATCCTCAACACCTGCACAAAACTTGAACTAGAAGATCTTCTCCGGGCATCATCCTGGAACCCTGAGCTCACTTCATCTTGAGCATTGGTTCGATCAACCTGGCTAAGCCTCCTGCCAGTGCTCAGAAGAGACTTGCTCTCTTATCTTGGAATGCAAGACTATATCCTTGGCGCCACCACAGTCTCAGAAGCCTCCTCACGCTCCTCATTCGATGCTGAATCATACATCGAAGGCTGTCCTCTCAACATGTACAACCTGTCCACCCAGTTACCGATCAGCTGCAACTCCACCGAGTCCACTCCCTGCCTGTAGATAAAGACATGTTCCCTCTTGAACAATATGCAATATCCTACATCCTCCAAGGCTGAGACTGAGAGCAAGTTAACCCTCAACCCTGGAACAAAGAGAACTCCATCAAGCTCCAAGAGTCCCCCGAACTCGAGTTGGAATCTGACATTCCCAACTCCATGTACAACTCTCGCCATACCACCTTCATTTACCAATTGTCGACCATGACCAATCTCTGTGAAATCTAGGAATACTTGCCATATTACCGTCATGTGGCTAGAGGCTCCTCTATCCACAATCCATCTGATATCACCTCCAAATCCTCCGCTGCCGACACTGGAAACTAGGGTCACCAAAGAAAATTCCTTATTGAACTTTGAAGTAAAGTCGTCCATGGCTGCTGTAGCAACTGTCTCAGGCCCTTATGGTTCCTTCTTCTTCTTATTCCTCTTAGGACAATGAGAGGTAAGGTGCCCCAACTGGTTACAACAATAGCATCTGACTTTACTCAAGTCCCTTCCAAAACTTCATTTCTTCTTGCTCTTTGCCGCAAGAGCAACATTCTCATCAGCTCTGTCTGTCTTCTGTTCATCGCTTTGAGATCTTTCCCGGATCTCCTCCTGAGTGAAATCATCCCACAATCTACTCCAATCTGGTAGATGCTCATGTCCCACCACACACTTCACGAAGAATTCCCATTCTTTGGTGAAGCCATTTAAGGCTATCTTCACCAACTCATAATCCGTAGTGACCTCTCTAATAGCTGCCAGCTCATCTTTAACGTGAGCCACCTGGGTAAGATAAGAAGAGACACTCTCCTCCTTACCCATCTTGGTATCATGCAACTTATCCTTCAAGGCTATCTTCCGGTTCTCGTTCTTCGCCTCGAACAAGTTTTTAAGTGCATCCCACATCTCCTTGGCAGTCTTTTTCTCAGCCAAGTGTGGGATAAGGTGATCCTTCACCCCATCTAGNGAGTCCACTCCCTGCCTGTAGATAAAGACATGTTCCCTCTTGAACAATATGCAATATCCTACATCCTCCAAGGCTGAGACTGAGAGCAAGTTAACCCTCAACCCTGGAACAAAGAGAACTCCATCAAGCTCCAAGAGTCCCCCGAACTCGAGTTGGAATCTGACATTCCCAACTCCATGTACAACTCTCGCCATACCACCTTCATTTACCAATTGTCGACCATGACCAATCTCTGTGAAATCTAGGAATACTTGCCATATTACCGTCATGTGGCTAGAGGCTCCTCTATCCACAATCCATCTGATATCACCTCCAAATCCTCCGCTGCCGACACTGGAAACTAGGGTCACCAAAGAAAATTCCTTATTGAACTTTGAAGTAAAGTCGTCCATGGCTGCTGTAGCAACTGTCTCAGGCCCTTATGGTTCCTTCTTCTTCTTATTCCTCTTAGGACAATGAGAGGTAAGGTGCCCCAACTGGTTACAACAATAGCATCTGACTTTACTCAAGTCCCTTCCAAAACTTCATTTCTTCTTGCTCTTTGCCGCAAGAGCAACATTCTCATCAGCTCTGTCTGTCTTCTGTTCATCGCTTTGAGATCTTTCCCGGATCTCCTCCTGAGTGAAATCATCCCACAATCTACTCCAATCTGGTAGATGCTCATGTCCCACCACACACTTCACGAAGAATTCCCATTCTTTGGTGAAGCCATTTAAGGCTATCTTCACCAACTCATAATCCGTAGTGACCTCTCTAATAGCTGCCAGCTCATCTTTAACGTGAGCCACCTGGGTAAGATAAGAAGAGACACTCTCCTCCTTACCCATCTTGGTATCATGCAACTTATCCTTCAAGGCTATCTTCCGGTTCTCGTTCTTCGCCTCGAACAAGTTTTTAAGTGCATCCCACATCTCCTTGGCAGTCTTTTTCTCAGCCAAGTGTGGGATAAGGTGATCCTTCACCCCATCTAGAATAATCCTCTGAGATTTGGCTTCCTTGTTCTCATGCAAGTCCAAAATAACAGGATCTGCTGCGGGAGCTACTACAACAAAGTTGACATAGTTATAAATTTTGTTCTACTTGAGAACGACTGGCAATTGGACCTTCCACTGCAAGTAGTTGGAAATTCCATTCAACTGATCCTCATATCTAATGCTCGAAGCCATATTCCTTGTCACAACTCAAGGAAAACAATCACACCCTTTTGCCCAAAAATCACACTGTCCACTGTTAGAGACAAACCTTTGATACCATGTAGATTTTTAATGACAAAAATCAACAAACTGCAATTTCTGTGAAACACTTAACAACCTAGAGATAACTGTCTTTCATGAACTTCATAAATTCCTAAACCCACATTTAGAAATTACCATAAGTAGAAATACACATTGCTAAGCAAAATTAGCAGCGGAAATAACATAGTGGACAACAACCCATAACACTCATAAATTTAGGCAAATGGCAGGGAAAACCCCAATGTGGGGAAACCCAACGAGAGAGAGAGAGAGATCTATTATTCAGCTTCAGGAAAGTACATATCAGCAACAAAATAACATTTCCAGCCAAGGAAAATACCTCACAACACCAAATCTGTCCCACATAAATCTACCTCGTTTTCCATGCCAAAATCGTACTCCTGTATGAACTCCTCTGTACCTCGTTTTTCGTGCCCACATTTAGATGTACAGACTGTTATGTATGGCCCATAAATAGCCACCAAAAATTTGAAATATGCCTAAAAAATCGTGCCCAAAATGCCTCGATTTCTGTGCTAAATCCGTACGACGATATAGAATCGTACAGACGACACGAACTGTACGGATCCGTACAGTACGACCTCTCATAGCAGAAAAATATTTTGGCCCAAAACTCTCAGAAAAAATTTCTCGGGATTTGTGCCCTCCTTCCTTGGAAAACATGCCCTCTTTGTTGCTCACTTTCTTCTCTCAAGCTTACTCAGAAAATATCTCTAACTCAACTCTTCTCGTCTTCTCGGTGTATTCTGAACTTGTCTTTCACACTACCCAATGCATTCTTTTATAAACTGAAAATGGCATTTTCCCCCAAAAGTGTCTTTTCACCTTCCCCAACCCTAAATCCAAAGGCCAAGATTAGATCTTGTCTTTTTCAAGATCAAGGGTCATGATCCATTCCCTCCAAAATGAATCACTTGAAATATTAAAGTGATTTCACTTTATTACATAAGTTCTTTAAGAAAATAAAGTTACTCAAAAAATAGAAGGTACACTTTATTAAAAAGCCACTTTAATAAAAGAACCACTTAAAACAACTTTATAAAAACCTATTACAAAGTTAAGTGCTGGGTAGTGTAAATATGAGGTGACATTCACATACAAGACAAAACAGGCGGAGTACCTCCCGAGGTAAAAAGATAACAATATAGTCATATCAAAACTGCCCATACAAATATTACAAGACTTAAAAGCAGAATTGGTGCAAGAAATACAGAATAGAGGAGACGTAGTGAATCGAGACTTGGAAAGAATAAGGGATGAAAGAGCCCAAGTGCAAGCACAATATGATATGACAGTTTAACAAAAGAAGGGGATTGAAGGCCGAATAGAGGAAGTTTCGAAGAATAACGAGGGGGCTAAGGAAAGGCAACGAAAGCACTACAGGAGAAGGACGAAGATGAAGCCATGGTGCATAAGACACAAGCAACTGTCTAGAAATTATACAAGGAAGTACCTGATGTTCCCCTGGTAATATAAGCCACTATGGAGGAACATCTGTTGAATATTGGCGAAGTCATTAAAGGATTCAAAGAGAAGATCCAAGATTTACAACCGAGGAGCATGCCTAGAACACCACTAGAGGTGCGCGAAGGTAGGGTGAGGATGGAAATGAAAACAATTGCCAACATTAAAAAAGTAGAAGACGAATGCGCAAAAAATTGCGAGGAGAGTGTGTAGGTGTGGACAAATCTCATAGGAGACCCAGAATTGAAGGCCATAGAGGCCAAGCTAAGAGAAACGCAAGAATAGGTGCACGAGGCAATATAAAAGGCGACTACATTGCCATTAATAGAGCGTATGGCATCCATTTTGGCTCAGCGACAAGCATGTGTAGAAGTGGAGATATTGAGGGACCAACAAAATATCCTTCAACAAAGACTAAGACCAAGGTAGGAAGAAGCAATAAGGATAATTGGAGAATTGGCCACGGTTCAAGGTAAGGTCAAACAAGTAGTGGTGGAAGCAGAGAACAAACTCACAGACTTGACCTCGCAGGTCATAGAGGAGATATAGCAATAGAGGTCGTAGTTGTCAAAGAGGTCGAGGTCGCTAAGGCTGCCTTTCAATACTTCATTTTGACATGGAAGAAAATGCAACAGGATTGAGTGGCTCGAGATGAGCCACGAGTGAGTGTTGGGGGCCTGTTGGACAGGTAGTTTTAGATACAAGGTAGGGAGAAAAACCTAAGTATAAGGAAAGTGCGCAGAGGAAGGAAATAAGTGCGCAACTAAGACACATTCCACGAGAAAGTGCGCATAAGGAAGAAAGTGTGAAGGAGGAAGACAACACACTGAAAAAAGAATAAAACAAGGGAGCAAGAGAATAAAGTGTGAGTGAAGGATGACAACATGACATGTAAGAAATATAAAATCAACATGAAGAGAGAAAAGAAAAATGAAGCATTTGAACAACCAGTTAACTGAGCAGGCCATGCATTGTAATGTGATAGTTTTGGGATAAATAGACTAGGGTTTTAAGCCCTAGATTTTGAAGTATAAATATGTAACAGGTTGGGAGATTAGGGGGCTGGAAAATATTATGCTAGAGTCGCGAATGTAATAATTGGTTAGAAAAGAGACAGATGAATAAAGAGAGAGTTTAAATAGGATACTGAGTCTTGTGGTATCTGATTGTCTATGTGTGCTTATGAATTATGTTGCTATTCTTCGTAGAATAGATTTAGTTTATGGATTAATTATGGCATAATATTAATGACTGTGAATGTGAAGAATCGTTGTAATAATATGAAATATGCTAAGTAGAGGAATTTAAAAGAAAGTAATGCTAACTAGAGCCAAATCACATGCATAGATAAGAGAAGGAAGAATGAATTGGACGTCTGTCTCCTTTTCCCTTACTACTTCAAAAGCATGGTTCTTGCTGTCCCAATAGATACCTCGAGTGAGACTTCATCTATTCAGGCAAGTGATGCTGAAAGGGCCGATGTCTGGTGGGTTTGTTGGTCATAGATAAATCAAACCTTGGGTCTTACAACCTGCGAGCAGACAAGTTACACCGACAATGATAATGGGTAGGTGTTCTCAAAGTTGTCGGATTTTGGTGGTTGGGTCGGGATTTTCCCAACCTACAACTTGTGCGATAACATGAATGAATATATAATAGGGGAGTATTACTATTATTATTCCATATGGGGCCCAAAAATATGACAACACCAATTAAACCTCCAGAATTCTCATCTATGACTCAAGAAGAAAATTAGAACATATATAACAGACTATCCAAATTGGAGGAACAACTTAATGAATTAAGTGACAAGTCTAATAATTGGGTAAACTCACAAAGACAAATTCAAGACATAGAAAGGAAGATGGATGAAAATAAAGAATAAGTACAAAAGTCCATGAAGGAAATGAAAAATTCCACATTTTCCATCTGTCAAGATCTAGATGAGAGACTCCCTAAAGGAGATATCAAAATGCAATGAACTCATAAAAATAAAGTTAGTATTCATGTTGAACAAACTACCAATGATAACCCATTTTCAACTAGTGAATATTACTCTAATAACGGAGTTAATTAAAGTGGGGGTCCTAAATTCAACTTTCTCAAGATTGAATTAAAAAAGTTTGATGGAACAAAGGTCTTTAGCTAGGTGAACCAATTAGAGCAATATTTTGAACTACATTATATTATGGATGATAAGAAAATGATTCACATAGCAACCTTGAACTTTGAGATAAAACCATATGAATAATATCAATAGATGGTGAAAATGAAACCCCCTTTATATCACTACACTTGGGTTTTATTTACAAGAGACTTAGAAGCACAATATGGTCAAGTTTGGGAACAAGACTACTTCAATCAATTGACTAGAACCAAACACTTAGGTGATATTGAAGATTATAATTCAAAATTCTAGGTATTGGCCATAAGGGTGGATAACATAAGTGATGAACACTTGTTGGACGCTTACATGGGTGGATTAAAAAAATACATTAAACATGAGATTTTCTTAAGACATTCTACAAATATTGTGGAAGCTATGCGAAATGCTCGTCATATTCATGCCAAAAATAAGGCTACACGCAAGTCTAGAATTGGAAGCATAGATCATTTGGGGGTCATAAGACGACCATACCTCAACCAACAAGGTTGAAACCTCAACAAAGAGATTAAAGAAGAGCAAAATGACTATGTTTCAATTGTGACAACAAACACTACTACATTGGGCGCAAATTACGACGGTTTAGAATTTCGTTGTATTTTTTTTGTACTAAATATACTTTTTTTTTTTCTGGGTCCAAATGCTGGTCGTTTTAACGATGAATGTTGGTTGCTCTAGCGACTAACCACCATTTATTCACTCTAGCGACCAACAATGGCACGTGTGAGAATCAAACGGTCATTTACGACAAATCAATTATATATATATCTTAGTTACGACAAATTTGCTATAGTTACGACAATCATTTTCTATAGTTGCGAAAATCATTCACGTGTTCTGATGCAATGGTGTTCTGGTTTTTTATGAAATCTTGATTTCAATTCTCTTTCAAGAAGAGAAACATTGAATTGATCAGACTCTACATAGCTGAGATTTTGAAGGTCAGTACTTAAAAATTTTCTGTGTAATTTAGTAATTTGGTGCTATTGAACTATTTTATGGTTTATTTTCACTCCTTATAAGGGTTTAGAGGAAGAGGTTATAGGCGCTAATTATGGATAAAAGATATATGTGTTAAGGGTTAATGGTAATACATACAAATATTTAGGGGTTATAGGGGATAATTCTTAGGGGTTATATATGCTAGGGTTTTAGTATTTAAGTGATGAAGACGTTATAGGTATTTGGAAATAATCGGTTATAACTATTAAAAGTTAAATGAATTATAAACTAGATGAGGTGTTATGGGTTATAAATATTATAAAGAGTATATATTAATGGTTAAGTGCTTACACGAGTTATGGTTAGGGAGGTTAGGGGTGATATTAGTTAAAGGAATTAAAGAGTATACATGTTTGGACTTATAGGGGTTATAGTTGTTAATAATTAGGTGATATGTGTGTAATGGGTTATATGGGTGAGGGGTTAGATGTCATGG
>SNQJ01S0165409.1:13692-31725 GCA_010110895.2 Picea sitchensis | reverse complement strand
GGTGTTTTAATTTGGTGTTATATATGTGTGTGTGTTTGTTTTGTGTTTTTTAACCTTTCTAAAGTTTTTGGGCCATAAATTTGTTTTTACACTCTCAATTCTTTTTCCTATTTAGTTTTTAAAGTTTTTCTTTACTTTTTTTATTATATAAATTTGCTTTTTAATTTTTTATTTCAATTCTTTTATTTTTCTCAGTTTTTTTTAATTTTTAATTTATAAAAAAAAAATGAATTATATTTTTTGCTAAATATTTAAATATAGTGTTGTTAACTACAATTATTTTTTATGTTTTAAAGTAAAGGTAAAAAATGTGTTAAAAATGATATTTTCCACTATATTTAAAAATTATGGAACCATAAATTAATTAAGGAGAGGAAAAATATTAATTTCAAAAAAGTAATTGGTAAAAAATATTTTTAAGATTGGAAGAAGCATGGAAAAACGACTAAAAACACAGTTGAAAAAAAAATAGAAAAAAATAAAAATAGATGGAAAAACACACATTTAAAAAAATAATGTGGAAACATTATGGATCATAAAATTTAAAATATCAAAAAACCACCTAAAAATGGAAGGGGGTGCTACCAATATCACCATTTTTAAAAACAGGGTAAACAATGTGACCTGCCCCCAAAATGAGAACTTTGTAGAGTTATGTCGGTAACTATGTTGTATTAACATATATAATAGTATAACACACACACATATTATATTAATACATAAATATAACAACTTGAGTGGGCCTAATGATTAAGAACATATGTTTCTTCCTTGGAGGTCACATGTTCAAATCTAGATGGGAGTAGGGTATGTATAGCTACATAGACATTAGTAGTAAAATCATTGTGTGGAGCGGGTCCCTTGTCCCACAAACAAGAGGGTCTCATACACCAATTTTTTAGTGTCTAAATTGATTGTGACGCTTACCATCCATGCTTATCATCCCCTTACCATCCATGGAACATTTCCCCGGAAAATATATATGTATGTGTATTAATATATGTCATATATTAATGGTATAATATATTATATAATTATATAATTATATAAGAGATTAATATGTTGATATATTATATTAATTATATGATATATAATAAATTATATCATAATTATATATTAAATTTTATATATTATATAATTTTTTTTATTAATTATATCATATGTTAATAATAATTATATTTGTATAATATATTTAGCATATATTTATCCTATATTAATATATTCAATCATATATATCATAAAATATATTTAGACATAATTATAATATAATTATAATTATAATTATAATGATGTATGTATATTTAAGGACTATCAAGAACCATGACCAGCCTAGAACTAGAACGAGCAAGTCACAAGCACCTATGGTTGCTTCTGAGGACATATTGGGTAAGACAATTTCTCCATCCCCTCTCATTGATTCTTCATCTGATTTGGGGTTTTGTTTTGGATCTCCCAGGGATCAAATTACATCCTTGGATCTAGGGCCTACCATTGACTTTCTCTACAACCTTTCTGGCCTTTCTGGGCCTCAATCTATTCCCCTAATCCCTCTTTCAAAACAAATCAAAATTGACCCTCAACCAGATCCACCTGTCCTCCCAACTTACCTTCAGCTTCCCCGATAGTTCCTTTCCCCCAAAAGGTTTATATTCCATCCCCTCCTCCCAAACACAATCTTCGATCCCATTCTCATTGTCCAACCCCTTCCAATTTTGGCATCAAAGGATGACTTGGATATTATTACAATCACAAAGGGATAAATACCTCCAAAAGGGTTAGGAAATCCTTCATATAAATGGTTTAATAATAGGCTACTTCAAAAGTGTATTTAGGTCAACAAAAATCTCTTCTTAAGGCCCTTAGAGAATCATCCCTTAGCAACCCCTCAACATGATTATTTTTTCATTAAATTAATAGGGGGGTTGGTCAATTCCTCTTGAAAACTGGTCATAAAAAGGTTAATTGAAACTCATTACCCTTGTATTGTGCTACTCCAATAAATTATGATGGATGGATATAGAGCTTAAAAAATCCCATCCCTAACACTCCCATGTTGGGATTTTTTAGGATATGATGCTCAAGGTCCCTTAGGAGGAGTTATAACAAGTTGGAAGACTTAAACCCTTCAATTGTGGAACTCATGGAAAATCCAAGTGAGGTTGGGGACAACCTTACTCTCCAATGAACTAAACATGAAATTCCTTTGTCTCAATATTTATGGGACATATGCAAATAGAACATTGTTTTGGGATCAGATCGTGAATATTTCACTCATTAAATTCATCCCAATGATGATAGGAGTTGATTTAAATTTCATGATGGGAGCAGGGAAAGTTTGGGGCTTGACGACAAATTTGGACCCTCTTGTTGAGTTTCTTATTCATAGTCTAGAGGTAGCAGGTCTTTTTGACATCCAACCTACTTAGTAATCTCCAACTTGGAGGAATAGGTAATCCCAAGTGGAAAAACACCTTGATCATATTCTACTCTCTGAGGCATTTATTGAGGAAAATCTATGATTTTGGCAATGGGTTTTTTTTGGAGGGGGATCTGATCATAGTCCTATTGTTTTAGAGATGGCTCCTAGTAAAAGAATCCCCCTGTCCCTTTTAAAATAAATTTAAATTGGTTGGACGACCCCTCCTTTATTGAGGTAATCGGATCTTCCTATATTCCTTTCACCCCATACCAACCAAAATATCCCTCCCTCCAATTCCTAGAAAACATTAAAATGGAAAAGGAGGCATCTATAAATTGGAATAAGGAAAGGAAGAAGAGAGAGGACTGATATCTCCTCGACATTGAACCAAAGCTTCAATCTTGGTAGGAAAAAGAGGGCCTGGGTCTTCTCTTCGACCATCAAAAGGAAGAGTTAAAAAACCTAGAAAATAACAGAAAAAAATTTATTTTAAATAAGGAAAAGGCATGTAGATTGAAAAATAGATCCCTCTAGTTGTAGGATGGAGAGAAAAATACAAAAAATTTCCATCATTTTTCAAACCAAAGGAAGGCCATAAATATCATTTGGGAAATTATCAAACCAAATGGCCCAAAGGAAACCTCTTTTGAAGAGATCGTTGAGGTGGGATCCTCTCACTTTAAAAATTGGTTTCAAGTCGATCACAGAGAAACTATTGATGTTATTCTAAAGGTCACAAGCTATTTCCCCAGCTTCATTGGCCCATAAAGAAATGAGAACCTGATGGAAAAAGTTTTGAAAGAAGCATTGATGAGGGTATTGCAGAGCTTTCATAGAGATAAGAGCCCTAGGACAGATGATATTACAACTAAATTTTATCTAGTATGTTTGAATTTATATGGGATGATATTTTGAGGTTAGTCGAATATTCTATAACCCCGAGACAGGTGTTGGTTTCTTTTAATGCTACACTTATAGAGTTGAATCTAAAATATTGCAATCCTATATCCTTCGACTATTTCAAGCCTATTTCCCTGTATAACAACATCTATAATATCATCTCAAAAATCATAGCCACCATATTGAAGGACATCCGCTCAGACAACATCACCTTTAAACATTGTAGTTTCCTAAAAGGATGTCAAATTCACGATGCCAATGGAATTTCTCAAGAGGGTTTACACTCCATCCATATAGGTAAATGAAAGTCTATAACTTTTAAATTGGATCTATCCAAATCCTTTGACAGGGTGAGATGGCTCTATATCATGTTACTCCTTATTCATCTGGGGTTTGAACATGCTTTTGTAAACTAGATTCTCAATTGTATCAACTTATCCTCTTTTGCACTCTTGATAAATGGGTCATCCACCTCCTTATTCAAAGTAGAAAGAGGTAATAGGTAGGGTTTCCCACTCTCCCCTCTCCTCTTTCTCCTATTTATAGGAGGACTAAGACAACTAATTCACAATGTTGCCTCAATGATCCAGGTGGATATTGGTGGCCACCCACCTATTCCAACTAGCTCCTCTTGAGAGTTTTTAGTTCAATGTGTTCTTATGTAATTCTTTGTAATTGTGGGTTCTACACTTTCGGGCCTATCTAAATCCCTACATAGCTTATAGGAGGATTTTTATGTCTACCAACCTAATCCAACTGGCTTATTTTGGATATTTTCATGCTAGTACATCTTTATGTACTTCCAGGGTCGTTTTGGGGCCCTAAATAGTGTTTTTTTGTCTTGTCACAGTCAAACTATAGATGAAGCCAAAGTTTGATTGCATAATGTGTAGTTCTAAAAAATACCTTTCCAATGGGATATCACACACCTAAAACGAAGGTCGTATGCAAACGTTATGACCCCGGGAAGTTGAGGTACCAACTCACTCATCAGGGCCCACATAACTTTTGGTGTTTCATCTCCTAAGGTTAGGTTTTTGGATGTCTAGGGTTTTTGAATTCATGAGTAATGTTAAAAAGGTCTTTGGAGCCTCATTGTCATCGTTCTTCTTAGATGGATGCACGTAGAAGGTACATCTCTTATCATAGATAGCTACGACCATTTGAGCAATTTGTTTTTAGTTAGACAATGTTACAGTTTCATCCTATTTTATTTATTCAATAGAAGTTATTCTTCACTGGATATATGTTGATGTTCTCCATATCTCTGTGTTATTGTATTCATTCTATTATTCATTTTTGTTTCTCTCATAAATCTGGATCAGTGGTATCATATTGATCTACTCTTCATTTATTTTTCTTCGTGCATGTCCCCAAGAAGATCCGGGTACAAGAAGTTGGGACTCAAACGAGTCGATCCTTTGCAAGATCAGCCACACCTATCCTGACAACAACCCATGGGGGAAGAAAATAAATATGATGGAGCAGGAGATCCTTTTAAAGTTTTTCTTAAGGAAGCCCTTGCACGACAAAGGAATGAAATGATGGACAACTTTGCAGAGATCCTTTGATGACTTCCCACAAGAGATGCGTCTTCATCAAGTGACCATGCAACCCCCTTCAAGGTACATGCAATTTTTTATATTCCATTATTTGAAGGATTGATAGATGCGGATGCTATAGATAAATGGTGGAATCTGCTCGAAGGGTATTTTTCAGTCCACAATTTTTTCGATAGGGAAAAGATTACATTTTCACCCCTCAAGGTTGTCCCCCATGTTAAGGAATGGTGGGATACTTAGTATGAGAAAAGTTCCATAGAGGAATATGCAATATTCGTGGTCACCCCCACGTGGGATTCCTTCAAGGATGCCATTAAAGAATAGTAATACCATGTTGGAAGCTACGAGGACTAGTACATAAGATGGACCACCCTGCATCAGGAAAAGGACCAGACAGTACCATATTTCACCAATATTTTCCATACCATGCACACAAAATTGTGTATGAAAGACTCTAAACGAAATTTGGTGCGCAAATACCGTGGTTGTATGCATAAATACATTCAAACAGAAATGGATTTTCTAGACATCGCATCATTGGGTATGACTTATATATGTTGTCAAGATCGAGCAGAAATTTAAGCAGAAGAGGCGAGAGTTTGGATCTGCAAAATCCTCAAAGATGAAGCAAGGCAAAGGCATCCCCAACCCACAAAACAAGGGAAAGAGAAAATATGACCACTCTCAGGAAAACCAATCCAAGATGAAACACAAGAAGCTTAATGAGAAGTTGAAGGACACATGAACATGGTGTGAATACCATAAAATACCTTGGCACAACACCGAAGAATGTTGATCCAAGTAGTCACTGGTGGTCGAGATGAAAGATTTTGAGTCAAAGGAATATTCTGGATTTGAATCAAATCCAGAAGGAGGGAAGTAGATTATTGATGTTGAACCTAGTGCCAGTGTCGCTACTACCAAATCCCATCCAAGTGAACCAAAAGAATCATAGGAAGGGGAACACCTCTTTCACTCACATATGTCGGTAGAAGGGGCTTCACTTAATTTCATTGTCGATAGGGAATTCATAAGAAATTGATCTCAGTAGAGGTCATCAAGTGGCTAGACCTTCTAATGATACCGCGCCCGCATCCCTACACCATTGGTTGGCTTCACCAAGGAATATATCTTTGCATTAGCCAATAGTGTCATATTCCATACGTCATCAAGCCCTTCAAAGATGAGGTAATGTGTGATATTTCTCCTCTTGAAGTTTGTGATGTTATTTTAGGACAACCATATTTGTGGAAGTGACATGTTGTGTATGATTCTAGACCCTGCAGTGTTAATATTACTTTGGGTAGACAATTGTACAGGATACCAGAGGTAGCGCCGCCTACTACTATTTATTTAATCTCTGCAAAGCAATGCAGTAAGGTCATTTCATATACTAGGAAGTTTGTCTTCTTTTTTATCCATGCTCATAGTAAGTAGAAGGTCACCACCACATCTGTGGCCTCTACAAAAATCCTCTCTTTGTAGCAGAAGCAAGTGAACGAGATCGTGGAAGAGTACGGAGAAATATTCTCCTCACCCACCGGGGTACCGATGCACTTCCAAGTCAAGCATCTGATTGATCTAACCCCTAGTGAACCTATGCCTAATGGACCATTCTATCACCATTCACTAATGAAAAATGAGGAAATCAAGCGTCAGATCCAAGAGATGATTCAAAAGGGGCACATCAGACCCATCTCCTGCCCTTGTGGAAGCCCGATTTTACTAGTGAAGAAGAAAGATAGGACCTGGCATCTCTTCATTGATTACATAGCATTAAACAAAATTAGAGTCAGGAGTTGGTACCCAATTCCCTAAATTAATGACCTTCTTGACCAACTCAAGGGGGAAAATTTGTTCAACAAGATTGACCTAAATTCTAGCTACCACCAGGTTCCCATCGAGCCATTGATGTATTGAAGACAACTTTCAAATCTAAAGAAGGTATATTTGAATGGTTGGTCATGCCCTTTGTCTTAACAAATGCACCAGCCACTTTCATGAGGTTGATGGATGATGTTTTGAGACCCTTCACCAAATATTTTGTGGTGGTATATTTGGATGACATCCTCATCTTCAGTAGAACTTGGGAGGAGCACATGCAACATATTCAACAGGTTTTGAGCACTCTCCAACAACACAAGTTGTATGCCAACTTGGAAAAATGATCCTTTGGCATGAACAGGGTCCAATACTTGGGATACATTGTTAATGAGAATGGGTTACATGTGGATCCAGCTAAGATCCAAGTCATCTGTTACTGTCCAGTCCCAACCACACTAACTGATCTTTGAAGATTCTTGGGACTTGCCAACTTCTACCGATGGTTCATGTTGGGATTCTCTCATATTGCATGGGCCCTCATTCAAGTGAGCAAGGGCGGTGGTAGGGAAAAGTTCATGTGGGGAAAGGAACACAATCGAGCATTTGATGATCTGAGGCATTGATTGTGCTCAACTTTGGTAATCTCCTTACCCGATCTACAACAACAATTCGATATTGAGATTGATGCATCCAACTATGTTGTAGGCATAGTTCTCACACAACACAGTCATCTGGTAGCATACCATAGTGAGAAACTCTTAGATATTGTCTGAAAATACCCCACATATGAAAATGAAATGTATTCCATTGTACAATATTGTCGTCAGTGGAAACATTACATTCTGGGAAAGGAGATAATCATCCACACTGATCACAAGCCTCTGCAGTTCATATAGACACAGGGGAAGTTGCAGAATGACTTCCATAAGAAGTGCTCCACCTACCAACAACAGTACCATATCAACATCAAGTATAAGACAGGGAACATAAATCGTGTCATTCACTACCTCAATCGACCTCCCATGGCTTCACTCACCATCATGCTCCAGTCCTTTGGGAATGAGGCATATAAGTGGCCCCAACTTTATCAACAAGATCTGGACTTCGCCACCACCTATCAACTCTTGGGTACAAGCACGAATGTCACCGATTGTCACATTCAAGACAGACTGTTATGCCATCTTGGCCATCTTCGTGTTCCTACAAGCGAGCGTGCAAAGATGATTTGGGAGGATCACTACAGTTGGATGGAAGGACATCTTGGCATGGAGAAAACTTTGGTCGTTCAACAGAAACATTTTTATTGGCCAAAACTTCGGCAGGACGTCAACAAGTATATAAGATCTTGCACTTTCTGTGTCATTTCCAAGACAACCATAAAGAAGCAAGTATTACACACCCCTCTTCCTAGTCCTTAGAGGCATTGGGAATCCATCTCGATGGATTACATGTCCGGCCTTCAGTCCACCAAGAAAGGAAATGATTGTGTATTTTTGGTGGTTGATTGGTTTTCGAATATGGCCATTCTCATAGCCTATAAGAAGAGCATCACAGTGACAAATATTGCTAATGTTTTCTTCGAATGAGTGTGGGTCCATTTTGGGATGCCAGATACCATCATCTCCGATCGGGACAACAGTTTCCTCATCACATTTTGGTCGAGTCATTGGTCACTGTTGGCCACCAAGCTCACTAAATCCACTTCCTTCCACCCTCAAAATGATGGCCAAACAAAGGTCGTCAATAGGATGATTGTGCACATGTTGCACATGTATAACTCTAAGCATCCACGTAGATGGGATGAGATTCTTCCCTATGTTCAACATGGCTACAATATGGTTCTCCATAGCTCCACTGACCATAGCCCCTTTCATGTGGGAATGTGATTCCAACCCTTAGGTCCCATTGATATTGCACTACCTCTTGCAACAACACAGGAAAATTCTTCCCATGTTCAATTTGAGGTCGACAAATCCACAAAATTCATTGAGCGGATTCAACACATTCTCCAACAGGTCCATGATATTTTGTAGAAAGTCAATGCTAATTACAAACAATTCCATGATCAACACTAGGTACCACACAAGGTTCAGGTGGGAGATAAGGTATGGTTACATTTTCGGAAAGAGTGCCCTACAGGTCCCTATTGGAAGTTTTTCCCACTTTGTTATGGGCCTTACACTATCACCAAGGTTGTGGGTATCAATGATTTTGAGCTCAACACTCCACCCTTCCTTGGATTGCACCAAGTGTTCAATGTGGACCTCCTTCGGCCATATTTTCCACCATTATTGGACACCTCATAGACCGAAACACATCTGACACCAATAGATCTCAACCCTGACTGCATGGAAACAACATCCACTAATCAAATAGTGAACACACATGTCAAGGGAACCCGCCAGCAAAGGATCCATATTTATCAGGTTGTCAAGGCAGGGAAACTCCTACACCAAGGTAATTGGCTCACCCGGGGCCAAATTCAACAGAATTTTCCTCACTTGATGGGGGAGCTCAATGAAATGGAGACAATTTACTCCTAAGGGGGGAGGACTGATCTAGGTGAATATTGGTGGCCACCCAACTATTCCAACCGGCTCCTCTTGACATTTTTTAGTTCAACACATTCTTATGTAATTCTTTGTAATTGTGGGTTCTACTCTTCCGAGGTTGTCTGAAGCCCTACATGGCTTCCAAGAGGAGATTGGTGTCTTCCCACCTAATCCAACTGGATTATTTTGGATGTTTTTGTGTCAGTACATATTGTTTTACTTCCAGGGCCATTTTGGGGCCCTAAATAATGTTTTTATGGATTTCCACAGTCAAACTGTAGATGGAGTCAAAATTTTATGGAATAATTTGTAGTTCTCAAAAATACATTTCCAATGGGCTATCACACTCCTAAAATGGAGGTCGCATACAAGAGTTACGACCCTGGGAAGTTGAGGTGCCAACTTACCCATCGGGGCCCACATAACATTTGGTGTTTCATCTCCTAGGGTTAGATTTTTGGATGTCTAGGGTTTTGGAATTCATGAGTAATGCTAAAAAGGGCTCTAGAGCCTCATTGTAATCATTTTTCTCAGACGGATGTGCGTAGCAGCCACATCTCTTCTCAGAGATAACTACCATGATTCGAGCAAGTTATTTTCAGTTCTGCAGTTTTACAGTTTCGACCTATTTTATTTATTCAATAAAAGTTATTGCTCGTTGGATATTTGTTGTTTTTCTCCATATCTCTGTGTTATTGTATTCAGTATTTTATTCATTTCATTCTACTCATAAATCCAGATCACTCAACCAGTCATTTCAAAGGTATTTCGATCAATCCTACATTTTCTCTTTCTCATCTTATCTCTGTGGATGATATCCTCATCTTTTGTGAAGGAGATTATTGATTTGTGGAACATTTGAGATATCTCATCTCCACCTTCTTTCAAGCAGCTAGTATGCAAATAAAATTGGATAAATCCTCTCTCACCACCTGGGGCTTGTCAGATTAGGAAAGTCAACACATATCACATAATTTAAATATGCAGCTCAGTGGTGTCGGAGCTAGCTTGAAATATATCATTCTCACACTAAAATAAAATGATTACTACAAAAATTATTGGTTGTGGCTTCTGGACAAAGTGGATAAAAGAATGAATGCTTGGTGTAATCATTGGATTTCAAGAGAAGGAATACTAGTCTTGGTAAAATCTATTCTAGAATCCATTCCAGTCTATTGGGCCACTTTAGATTGGATCCAAAAAGGAATCCTAGGAAAAATAAGACAAAATTCTTACAAGTTTCTATTGTCAGGATTAGAAGACAAAAAATCCCTTGTCCTAACCTCATGGAAAAGACTGGAAACTCCAAAGAATTCAGGAGGTTGGGGCCTGGAAAAAAATTACCTTTTTTCCAAATATTTAGCAATAAATAATGTGTGTGTAATATCCCCAAGGATGAGCCCCAGTTGTATTTATGAATTGTAACATGTTTTTTAGGCTGGTGAGCCAAGCAATTATAAGTTGATAGGCTTATGTGTTTATTAGGCTAGAGAGCCTAAGAGTTAAAGTCCATGATCTTCTTTTGTACATGTAAATATTCATATTATTAATATAAAAACATCGTTGCGTGTAGATCGACCACGAAGAAAGAGTATGGGGAACTAAGCCACACTAGATTGGGTAAGGGAGAGGGGGAATGAGAGGATGGAAATAGGGACTAATCTTAAGAGACTAAGTCCAACAATAATTTATTATTCTAAATGTCGATAGAAGGATATGATTATATCATAAGTTCCTTTGGGAAGAGGGAATGCCTTCCAAATGGAAAGGAACGTGCTTCATGAGCAACATGTGTCAGCCCAGGAACATGCAGTTTTAAGTGGGAATTATTGTTGTTTGGGGGGGAACTCGTGGAGGTTCAGGGACACAAAATTGGCTCTCACACTCTCACCATTCTCACCATCCTCTGACTAGTCAAACACCTTTATCCTGACAAGTTCACTCATGCACTGGTATTGTTGTTGAGTCGTACTTTTCCTTACGAGAGTTATGTTGTTTCCTTCGCCTTTGCCCGTTTGTCTCAGGAGTTGGATAGAAGAAATAGGTTGTCAGACCTGTGGTTTGCAAAGTCGGGTTTTCAAGCCCGTAGACTGAAGAGGCGGGTTTTCAGGCCTATGAGAAACTCTCTCCAGGTGAGAGAGTGTGTTGAGGAAGTGAATTCTCCTAGAGGGAGTTCAGTAGCAGCTACAGAGCTCTGATAGTTCCTTTTTGGTTTGTTTCTGAAGGGGCAGAAGGGAGGTGGAGAAGTCGATGAACTATGTGACAGTGAAGGTGTATACTCCTGGGGTGGGACAAGCATGTGGGGAATGAGAGTCTGTGAACAGTGGGCATAAGTGGCTCCTGAGACAATCCTTCCTCTTGAATTGTGTGACTTCCTGTTAGTCTTTCCAAGAATAGGAATCCCTTTCCTGGTGGATTTTAGTCCTATCTCATGGGTGATCCACTGCTGAGAGTGATGAGCAGTGTGGTCTAAGGCTCGTAGGTTCATGGAAGGTCCGCACGCAGTCGGTGGTCTTCACAATCCAAAGATAAGTATCAATTATGTGTTAATGATGTATGTTGTGCATGTCTTTGATTCTTACAATGTTATCATGTGCTTTCATTGCATGTATGATTTATGTTCAATTCCGCATGAGTTAGTATGGCAGCAGTATATTTTATTTCCTTTTATTTCATTAGAAATGTATGTAATATATATGTACTCTGGGATAAAAAATTAATCTTCTAATAGAGCTTGGCAGTTTGTTGGTGGTGTTACATGGCCTGGCCTGGGTGGTCGAGGGTGCCACAAAATGGTATTAGAGTGAAATTCCACAGTGACGTTGCCCAACCTATTGGTGGACGGGGATGTTAAAAATTGGTATCAGATCTAGTTGGAAAAAGCTAAGGTTGTTTGGGTAGTGCTCCCCGGTAGAGGTCGATGGTCGAGGATGTTAAAAATTTGTATCCGAGCCATGGTTTCAACACTGAGCCTGGATGGGCCATGTTAGTGGAAGCTGAAGCAAAAGTTTCGGAAAAGAATTGTTATCGAAATGGACAAAATTGAAGTTTAGAGCCCAATTTTCGACACTGAGCCTCAATTAGGCCGTATAAGTGGTTATAGAATCAAACGCTCAGAGCAAATTGTTGTTGAGAAGGAAAAAAATTTAATTTCAGAGCATTCCAGAGTGCCAAGAGAGCACCTTGGTTGTCTTTGGAAGCTTAGGAGGTATAGTGATTCAAGAAAGATAACAGAGAAAATAAACTACAGTAATCGGGGGATTTGGAGCCGCAAGGTTTGAAGTTAAGTCGTCAGATCAAGTGAAGATTAAGTCATGACCATCAAATCTCATTGAAGGGAGATCGATGGTGGGGATCCATTGCAGATATCAAGAAGGAAATTAAAGCGAGAGTAAGTTGATCCCCCAAAATCCCTCGGGATCATTTATCTTTCTAGATCAACAGATCAATGATGGATATCAATTCCACCAAGGACAAGCATATTTGAATTGCGGAGATCGGGAAGGAAATTAAAGCATGAGCAAGTAAAGTTTCCATAATCATGCTTGGCCATTGATCTTCACGGTTCTTTAAAACATGACTATTGATCTTGCAAAGTGAGATAAGCACCCAAAGTTTAAGCCAAGGTCATAGCTCTCAATCACTTGTAGAGAAGATAGAGTTAACTTTGTGTATTTCCTGTCCGTCGATCCAAGAAAGGAACATGTGTCGACAAGTTAGCTTGTTTGGGAATATGAAATTCGGGAGAAATAAGGTGTGAATAGAGCGCAAACTCCCGAATTCCCGAAGTCTGGAGTTAATCCGGACCGATCGTCGCAAGAGATGTGTGTTAGAAGATTGACTTGTTTGGGAGTTCGACGTTCGGGAGAAACAAGGTATGCTAAGTTGAAATCTCCCGAAGCTCAAAGTCCTGGAGTGACATGGCCTGCTAATGTCACTAGGGATGAAGTGGACACATGGGATGTGTGCCACATGCCAATGAGTTAAGAACCTTGGTAAGATGGAAATGCAGTTAGGACGTCACATATGTGACCCGCCTGATTGGACCACGTGTCAACTTTGTGTGTCCTGCCGAGTGGCACTCCTGGTGGTGGCACAAGGTAGTTAAGAGTGACGAATAAGTTAGTTATATCGAGCCCGCATTAAATTTGGTCATGATATATCAATATTGAGGATCGGGAGGCATTGTGGAGATCAAAGTTGCACGATAGATAATTCTACAAAGCGGTCCCGCAATCCAAGCCACGGTTTCCCAGAAGGGGTATGTGTCAGTGTGGAGACAATTTCACAACGATCAATAGATTACTCCAAAACCGCCAACCCATGTCCCCACAATTTTAAAAGTACTAAAGTTGATGTGACGTTTTTGACATTTATTAGTTCAAGCAAGGAAACCGTGGGCCCCATTGGACGCGTGGTGCCAGATCATGAAATCTGGAGACTTGACACTCCGGAAGAAATGGTTTGGGATGGAATGGGAGGAATAAACCCCTGAAGTCCCATTACACCAAAAAGTGACGCGATGAAGTCACCGGGGTGACGTGGAAGTATGCAGATACACACAGTTCAGGAGTTTTGGGATGTGCAAAGGTGACATCATCTGAAGTCCCGGAGCCCCAAAAATACGAAATCTCAAGGTTCCATAGTGATTATCAACCATTGGATGCTGGGAGACATGGATTGTTGATCCAGCCTACTTCGTGAGTTCACCAATCTGGCACTCCGAGAGATTTGTTGTGATGTTCTTTGAAATCCATCAAAGATCGGAGCCCAAAGTCGCATAACTCTGAATAAAAACCCAAATCATAAGCATTGGGTCATATTCATGGTCACATGTGAACCAAGGGCTGGAGGGGGGCTAGCGCCCTAAATTTTTTGTAGAACAGAACTGGGATTAGATATTGAAGCCCAAGGGTTCTTGACCAACCAAGACCTGCAGAAAATGGAATCTGATATTGTTTTTGTTGAATCAGATTGGTTTGTTTTGGAAAAATTAGTAAAGACTGATAGCCTGACAAAAATTCGATTGACTGCACATTTTACAGAATTAACAATTTTTGAAAACGAACCGAATTGTCGCATAGTGAAGAGAAATGGGGGAGGCACATGATGCTTACAATTCAGAAATTGAATATAGAGAAATGGATGTCTATTTGGGGGTTGAAGGGACAAACCTCAATGGGCATGGAGAAGAAATAGATAAAAAAGGGAGCATGATGAAAATCATTAAAAATTTACAGAAAGATGACCAGACTCACCGAGCATATAACAAAAAGCTCATGAAAGCTAGGGAACAACAGGGAGAATTCAACATAAAGTTGATGCAGAGCCTGGAAATAATTGAGAAGAAGTTAGATAAGGAGAGTGACTCCAGTAATATAGGAAGTCACATGTCCCCTGATGAGAAGAGAAAATCAAGGAGTGTTAGTAGACACCATCATCACTCCCAAGGGCACTCCAATAGGAGGGCACAAAGTAGTTCAATTCCATTGCCTACCAAAAAGAAAAGGAGATATGGAGTGGATGAACTGAAGGGTGAAATGAACAAGATTAAACCTCCTATGTTTGATGGAGAGAACCATAAGGAGGAATATGATGAGACATGTCTTATTGGTATGAGTAAATATTTCCAACTGCAGAATTACTCCTCTCATGTAGAAGGAAGAATTGCAATCTATCAAATGAAAGGAAAAGAATCCATGTGGTGGGACCATCTTGTGCAAGTGCAACATATCAAAGAGAATAATTTTACCTAGAGGTAATTCAAGAAACACTTTGAAAAGAAATACTTAACTAAGAGATACTATGACAGAAAGATCAAATAGTTCTTTGAACTCAAATTGGGAAGCATGAATATAGATGAATATGAAAGAAGATTCCTATAGATGTTGAAGTATGTCCATTTCATCAAAGATGAGACTATCAAAATCCAAAGATATTTGAGTGGACTGCCAGCTTTCCTTAGTGAAAAGATCCAATATAATGATCCTAAAACTATGGAAGAAACCACAAGGAGAGAGAAATGATTATATGATTAGCATAAAGGAAAGCCTACTTTCCAAAGAGATTCGCAGGACAAGAAGAAGTTTAAGAGGGAACAACGATAGAAGGGGAACAAGCCACCCTTTTTCAGGAATAGTCCTCAAAGACAACTAGTTTTTAGAGAGCATAGGATGGTTGAAGTAGGTATACAAAGGCCAAGACAACCACCTATGAAATGTTGGGGTTGTAAATGGGATCGCAAGTATAGATATTTCCCTCACAAAAGTGACAAAGTGAGAGTTTTCCACATTGTTCGGCAACCAGAAACAATGGAGGACATGGGAAGTAGAGTAACAAGGATCTATGCAGCCCTAGACAACAAGCAAGTTGAGTTTCAATCACACATGATTGAATATGAAGGTATGATCAATAACCATTCCTTTACTATTTTAATTGATCCAGGGTCTAGTCATAGTTATATAGACCCCAATGTAGTGGAAAGGTTGTAATTTCCAAGAAGCAAGCATGTGAAATCTTGGCTCGTGCAACTGGCTACAAGAGCCAAGAGAAAGGTTGTTGAGTTGGTTAAATTATGGCCAGTGGGCATGAATGGGCTGAGTACCAAGGCATATTTAAACATCTTTCCTTTGGGATCATATGACTGTCTAAATGGTATGGATTGGTTGGACCAACACCATGCCATCTTAGACTTCCATAACAAGGAATTCACTTGTTTGGATGAGGAAGGAAATCAAAAAACAGTCCAAGGAATACCCATGGCAGTTATTGTCTGGGAAATCTTAGCAATGCAACTAAAGAAGTGTTTCGGGAAGGGCTGTCAAATATTTGCAGACCATGTGGAGGAAGCACCTAAGGATAAGGTGCCAAATCTATAGAATCATGCAGTACTAGAATATTTTGAGGATGTGTTCAAGGAGGTACCAGGACTACCTCCAAAGAGATATATTGATTTCTCTATAAATATGATTCCTGGAGAAGCCTCGTTGTCGAAGACTCCCTACAGAATGAGTACAACAGAGCTAAAGGAATTGCAAATGTATCTTGAAGATTTTCTGAGGAAGGGGTATATACACCCAAGTGTGTCACCTTGGGGTGCCCTAGTCTTGTTCGTGAAGAAGAAATATGGGACATTGAGATTGTGCATCGATTTTAGATAGTTGAACAAAGTGACTATAAAGAACAAGTATCATTTTCCAAGGATTGATGATCTCTTTTATCAGTTGAAGGATGCAAATATATTCTCAAAGATAGATCTCAGGTCAGGATATCATCAGATAAATATTAAAGAGGAAGATATCAGCAATACCTCCTTTAGGACAAGGTATGGTCATTATGAGTTCACAGTGGTGCCATTTGGGTTGTCAAATGCACCAATTGTTTTTATGTGCTTAATGAATGGTGTTTTCCGGGAATATTTAGACAAGTATGTCATTGTTTTTCTGGATGAAATTCTTGTATATTCCATGTCAGAAGAAGAGGATGAACATCATTTGAGGATGGTATTGCAAGTGCTAAGAGAACATCAGTTGTATGTGAAATTGAGAAAGTGCTCATTTTATCAAAACAAAATTCACTATTTGGGGCATATCATATCTGAGGATGGGATAGCAGTGGACCCTGAAAATATTGAAGCCATTAGAGAATAGTCAGCACCAAAGAATGCGACATAAGTCAGATCCTTCATGGGTCTAGATGGCTATTATAGAAGGTTCATTGCAGGGTTTTCAAGATTAGCTCACCCCATCACTTCCTTGCAAAGGAAGGGGAAGAAATTTCAATGGACAAAAGAATGTGAAAGAAGTTTCCAACAATTGAAGCAATTGTTAACCAGTGCTCCAATTTTGAGGATTCTAGATCCAAATGAAGAATTCAATGTATGCATAGATACATGTAAAGAAGGATTGGGTGGAGTCCTCAGTCAAAATGAGTTTTTTTTATGTTATGAATAAAGGAAGATGAAGGAGCATGAAAGGATCTATGCCACTCACGATTTTGAGTTGGAATCCATAGTGCACGCCTTGAAGAAGTGGAGACACTACCTCATGGGAAAGAGTTTTGAACTAAGGACAGACCATAATGGTCTGAAGTATCTATTTGATCAACCTACTTTGAATGCTAGGCAGAGTAGATGGTTGGAATTCCTCTGTGAATATAAATTTGATATCAAACACATCAAAGGAAAGGATAACAAAGTGGTTGATGCACTCAGTAGGAGAGTGCATGAACTGCATGCTACAACCATTATCATGTACCAATTAGATTTGAAAGACAGGGTTTCTGAAGCTGCAAAAGTTGATTTACAGTACATGGAATTGGTAACTAAATTGCAGCAAGGTAAAATGCAGCAGAAAGCTGAAGATTATAAATTGGGAATTGATGGAATTCTCTTGTACATAAACAAAGTTTATGTACCCAAATATTCTAAATTGAAGAGTGTGATTTTAAAAGAAATGCACGATGTACCTTATGCAGGACACCTAGTATATCAGAAAATAGTTTCATCAGTTAAGAGACAATTTTATTGGCCAGCCATGAAGAAGGATATTACTGAATACATAGCTAAATGCTTAGAATGTCAAAATGTCAAGGCTAAGCATAGACACCCAACTAGATTACTGCAACCATTGCCTATTCCTGAGTGGAAGTGGGAAGTGGTGACAATGGATTTCATCACAAGATTACCCAGAACAAACAAGCAACATGATTCCATCATGGTGGCGCTGGATAAGCTTACTAAAGATCCCCATTTTATTCCATTAAAGACTACTCACAA
>SNQJ01S0165409.1:0-10620 GCA_010110895.2 Picea sitchensis | reverse complement strand
ACTATGTCCTTCACTCCAAGACGACCTCACAGAGAATGGAACTTTTCCTCAGTGAAGGTATTGGTGAATATGTCTGTCATCTGTTCTGCTGAAGGATAGAAATGCAATTCAATGATCCCCTCGTGTACTAAGTCCCATATGTAGTGCATGTGGATATCGATGTGCTTCGTCTACTGCCTCTGAACTGGATCTCTGCAGAACTTGAAAGTGCTCTGGTTGTCACACCAGATGACGATCAGTCGATGAAACTAAATTCCCAACTCAGTGAGAAAATGTTGTAGCCACATAACCTAAATGGTTATGTTAACTAATCCTCTGTACTCTTCCTCGGCTGAAGATAGAGAAATGGTGGCTTTCTTCTTTCTTGACCAACAGATAGGCCTGGAACCAAGACTGAGTGAGTAACCAGATGTGGACTTGCAATCAGTGCTATCTCCAACCCAGTCAGAATCAATAAACCCGATGAGATCTAATGTAGAGTCTGCTGCATAATGAATCCAAAAGGTGATGGTTCTCTGAACATATCTAAGGATACACTTTGCATCTTTCCAATGTAGCTCATGCGGCTCCTACATGAACTTGGAAACTGCTCCAAATGCATATGAGAGGTCTGGTCTGGAGTGTGTGTGATACAGCAAGATCCCCACTAGTTGTCTGTACAATGTGTTGTCAACTAGTGGAGTCTCCCCATCATCTTCAAGTTCCACTCCTGATAAGAAAGGAGTCGGAGAAGACTTGTACTTTTTCATGTGAAATCTCTCAAGGAGATCTCATGCATACTTGGGCTGAGACAGTGTGATGCCTGATGCATTCTGACTGATCTCAAGTCCAAGGAAGAAGTGTAGCGGACCCATGTGTGTCATCAAAAACCTGTCATGTAGAATCCACTTGACTGCATCAATCACTGAAGTCGAGCAACCGGTGATCAACAAATAATCAACGTACAAAACTAAAAGTATAAGTGAATCAGTTGTCCTAAGCATGTAGACATTCAAGTCTGATTCACAACGTACAAAGTTCTATGACAACTGGTAGGAATCCATCTTGGCATACCATACCCTCGGAGCCTGCTTGAGGCCATAAAGTGACTTCTTCAGTTGACATACCAAAGATGAGTACTGCATAAATCCCTGGGTCTACTCCATAAATATCTCCTTAGAGAGATTACCGTGATGAAATTCATTATTCTTGTCCATATGATGGACTTCCCATCCCTTGGTTGTTGCAATGGAAAGTGCCAATCGTATGGAGCGAAGGTCTCATCATAGTCAATACCATGAACCTATTGCAAGAATTTGCAAACAAGCCTATATTTCTATCTGATGATCTATCCATCTATTGCACTCTTGGTCCTGTAGACCCATTTGCATCTGACAAGTTTCCTCCTAGAAGGAAGGGGAACCAAATCCCAAGTCTGGATCTCGAGGAGGGAATTGTACTCCTCCTGCATGGCAGATTCCCAAAAGTGATTTCCAACAGCCTCACCATAAGACTGTGGATATGAAGACTAAACCAAGAAAATATGCCTGGAGGGAAATGGTTAAGTGGCACTAAGTGCAAGAAGAGGCTCATCAAAATCAGATCAATTCCTCCTAGTATCAGTTGAATCACCAACGAGATCCCCTGCATCCTAAAGAGTAGTCTGTGCCCACTTGGGCCTCTGCTCTGGCTCTACAACTGTATATGGATGCTACGAATTTGCATCTTACTGTACTGAATTTGAATCTAAATCATATGAATCCTCTAAATTAAAACTCTCTTTTGAAGAAGAGTCATCATGTGCATGCTCATCATCTCAAATAGGTGGAAAAGTGAAGGTGTGTGCATGTGGCTGTTGAGGTACATGCGAGACACTTTCCTTGAATTGGACACTACGCTCAATGATGAGCTGGTTCGAGGAAAGATCAATAAGCTGATATCCCTTCAAACCATCAGGGTATCCAACAAAAATGCACTCAGTTCTCTATGGATCAAGTGCCTTCCTCTTTTCAGAGGGAATCCTGGCCCATGCATGTGAACCAAAAATGTGAAAGTGGGTAACTTCTGGTTTGAGGCTGCTCCAAGTCTCATAGGGGGTCTTATCCTTGACATATGTATGGGGGGATATGTTTTAGAAGTATGTTTCAAAATTAATTTCTTCGGCCCATTATCTCTGTGGTAGAGACTTTGCATGCAACATGCAAGATGCCATCTCTTTTAGAGGTCTGTTTTTCTGCTCGCCAACTCTATTTTGTTGCAGAGTATAGGGAACTGCGTGCTGCAACTGGATCCCTGCCTCATCGAAAAGATCATGGATCTCATGATTTACATACTCTCTTCCATTATTATTTTATAGGACCTTGATCTTATTTTTGGACTGTGTCTCAACCAAGGGTTTGAAGTCTTTGAGGTGTTGAAAGACCTCAGATTTTTGCCTGAGAAAGTAGATCCATGTAAAATGTGAGAAATCATCAACAAAAATGAGAACAAACCTCGCTTTGCTGATGGATGGTTGTGAAAAAAGGACCGATAAGGTCACAGTGGATCAGATCTAAAGGTGCAAAATCTCTATGAGACTTTCCCTTGTCGAATTTCTCTTGAGGGTGTTTCCCGATAACACATCCCTCAGACACTCCCTTGGAGAAATGGATGTTTGGTAGACCATCAACGAATATTTGCTTGCTAAGTTGTTGCATGTATCTGAAATTCAAATGTACAAACCTTTTTTTCCATATCCTACTACTTTCATCAGCATGAGTAAGCAGTAAAGTAGAATCGCGTTCAACGAATTCAGAAAATGTATACAATCTAGACTGATGATTTACCTCACTTGTAGCAAACCTGGATTTGGTTTTCATGTCGTATATGTCCATGGAATTTGGTGTGAATATGACTTTCTTTCCAGTGCCAAAATTCGTCATCTGATACACGGAGAGAAGGTTGAAAAATATTTTGGGAACATGCAACACGTTCTCGAAGCTTTCGTTGGTGATTTTAGTCTTTCCTTTGTGGGTGACTTCGACAAAAGAGTTGTCCCCCATCAGAATGGGAGGAACTTTTCATGCATCCAAAGAATAATATACTGCTTTTGAGGCAATGATGTGATGTGATTCTCCTGAATCTACGATCCAAGCATCAGGAGAGGAGTTGAAGGAAATCAAGGCATGGTTAGAATTACCTTTCTTGGAATTCAGATCTTTTGGCTTCTTTTTCTTGGCACCCTCGGGGATGCGATCTCCAAGGTTGTTTTCATGAAGTATTTGAGACATCATATCTATTTGTTTTTTCATGCATGCAGATTCTGAATGGAATCCTTTGTGACACTACGTTTATTTCTCCCCTTTTCTTCGCTTTTTACCTTTGGATCTGGAGGCATCGGTGAAGGGTTTTGTGTACCCTTCCTTCTTTGGATGTGCATGAGATTTTTATTTATCTTTAGATTTAGATTTATGATATTTGTGGTTTCCATATTTCACAGTGAGTGCATGCACCTCTGGGCCTTTGATTTTTCCCATGTTGATGATCTTGGTTTGCTCTTGTGTCAAGGATACGATAAAGTCCTCAAGAGAAGGCATCTTCCAAGTGGCTCTGGAGGCGAATCAAACATAATGGAATGTGGTACGAATACAAAAAATTTAGGACCAATATTGGATATAATTGTGAGAACCATTTTTTTCTCCTCCTTCGATTTATCAACCCTATAAGCTTTGAGTTCCGACAATAAATCCTTGAATTTTGTAAAGAAATCTTGCATATTGTCGAAGCTTTTTGGATCCAATGTGAGCAACATCACCTCCATCATGTGTCCCCTCATCTCATCCTATTTTCCAAAGATCCCTTCCAAGGTTTTCTAGGCTTCATTGGGAGTCTTACAGGAAGATATGTGAAAAACGAGATCGAGAGAAATAAGACTGCAAATTGTTATGAGTGCCTCATCCATGCGATTTAAGTACTTGGATTTTTCTATGGATGATTTTGGTTCTGTATATGTATTAAAAAATAACCTGTACAAACCTATGGTTTATATATGCATGGCTATTTTCTCCTTCCATGCAAAATAGTTGTAAGGTGTAAGAATGAATTCTTTTTGGAAATCCATCTTTCCACTGTCTTCAATCTTTTGTATCTGCAAATGTTTTTGGTGTATCTTTTGATGAGAAATCTGTCGGCTCTGATACCATGTAAATGTGTTGAAACTACAGAAAATAGATCTATATAAACAATAATACACACATTTACAGAGAGAATTGGAGAAAGAAGAAGAAGGAGAGAAAGAATGAAAGAATTCTCATTAACCGTTGTGAAAATGATTAATTTACACATGATATACTCTGTATAGCTCAATGAGTGCACACTAGAGGAGAACCAATGCTCCATAGTGGTGGTCTAGAGTGATATGGACACACACCATAGTTATGGGAGTGAAATTCCACCTATTCTAGTCTCTCAGGCACTTACGAGAGTGAACTACCACCTAGTTGAATTAACTAGTCAACTAGTCTTTAGTGAATTGACTGAACAAAGAGTAGTGAGGAGTTAACTCAGGGAATCAAGGCTAATGTGCCTGTCTGGTGATGATACCAATGCAAGTTCGAATTATCATGGTGATGATCCCAATGTTGCATGGTGAAAAAAATAATGCAGCTTCTAAACTCAACTCAACTAGTCAAACTGAAGTGTCAAGTAAAAGAGAATATTCTCCAGGTGGAATATTCTCCCCTAAAATATAGGAGACTAGATAATGACCAATTATGACTAATAAACAAGCAAAAACCTTAGGAAAAATAAATCCTAGGTGTGTGTGAAGTAACTCCAACAATATATATGTACTCTGGATGAACAATTAATCTGCTACAAGAGCTTAGCATTCTATTAGTGGTGTTACATGGCCCGGCCTGGGTGGTCAGGGCTGCCACAAAATGGTAATATAGTGAAATTATGCAAATACATTGCCTGACTGTTTGGTGGCTTGGGACGTTACAGTATGGGGGTTAATTGAAGGCTCGGGTCTATGGACCGGAGTTATCTAGGAAAACTATTTCCCATGAGAATTCATTGTAGATTGGATTTGTAATCCAATCAAACAAATGCAGAATGGGTCCATTGTATGGAAAGTTATTCTCAATGATTTCACCCTCATTAACAACTGGCTAATTTGGAAAGTAGGCTCCATGGAAAAAATCCTTATAGGTAAAGACCCTTGGATTGGTTGTAATGATAACTATATCCTCTTGTATTTTTTTATACAATCTATAAATGGAGAGGGGCTTTTCTTCCTAAATCAAGTCTAGGAAAGGGATCTAGAATCAGGATAGGTACTCTAACTAAATTGGCAAGTGGTAGGGTGTAATATACCTTGTGTATATTACAATGCCATTAATTATTAATTAAATAATTAATGTAATAATTATTACTTTTAATGTAAATTCACATCTTTTTAGACAAGAAGGCGTGATTGCTCATGTACGTATATTTATACACATTGTTGTACATTTGAATAGACAACGAATAAGAAATTTAGAAATATTATATATATATATATATATAGAGAGAGAGAGAGAGAGAGAGAGAGAGAGAGATAGATAGATAGATAGATAGATAGATAGATAGATAGATAGATAGATATATGTCTGCTTACAACTTCTAATTGGTATCAAAGCAAAATCATGGTGAAATCCAACATCATATGCATTCAAGATGGAAAATATCATTCTTAAAAACATGAAAATTATGGAAAATATGAGCAACACTCTCATAGAATTAAAGAATTTTGTGAATGAAATAATAGAAGAACTAATAGAGAAGGTAGTCCTCGTATTCTTGGAGGAGGGTTTCCACCAAATCCAAATCGCGCTTCAAGAAGAACTCTAGAAGAATCCCTTTGTCACCAAGATGGACCCTGAGGTCGACAAGCTAATTGTTTTTTATGGTAATAACCAAAGAAAAAAAAAATGCCAACATTGCTTCCATTGTCAATTCCATCTCAAACGAGAACCCTGTGGAAATAGAAGATACAGGGAAAAGAAACAAATCCATATTTGAAGCGGAGCTCATGGAGGACATCAATTTTGCATCTGATTCTCCAGAAATTGTGGAATCTATAGAAATGGTTAAGGAAACCGGTTACTATGACATGCTTGGAGTCAATCACATAGCCGCAAAAATAGAGATCAATAAATCTTATTACATGAAGGATAGGCTAGCTCATCTTGATAAAAATCCAAATGATCATCAAGTGGCAGAAAATTTTTAGGCATTAGGAGAATCTTACCAAGCTCTCAGTGATCCACCACAATGAGCATTATATGATTCACATGGAAAATAAGATTTATCAACGGAAACACTGATAGACCGAGTATTCGTCTTTTCTATGTTGTTTGTAATATACCTTGTGTATATTACATAGGGATAAGAAAGGATCATGCTCTGGTTTGGACCAACCACATTAGTTCTCTTAAAATTTCCTTTGTCTACCCTTTGGGTTGTGATGATCAACTGATTTGGTCTCTTAACCCCTTTGGTAAATATATTCCTCAGTTAGGCTACTCATATTTCTCCTAGGAAATCCAGGAAGATCCCCGACCAAGGTGGGGGAAGATGTTATCAAAATTAAAATGTCGCAAAAGAAAAATTATTTATGTTTCTTCTATTATTAAATAAGGCCCCTATCTGAAAAAAATTGTAAAAAATAAACTTCATAGGTCCGGGAAAATGAATCCTCTGTAAGAAAGAAAATGAATCCAATTCACATCTCTTTCTAAACTATTCCTTCTTAGCATTAGTATGGTCTATGCTTCACCGAGTTATTGGGTATCAATGTATATGTGTTGGGGACCATAATGAAGCTCCTACAAAATCTTGGAAGGAAAGCCCTCATACCAAAACGTACAAAGAACTTCATTTGATTGTTGCTTGAGGAATTTAGGTAGCCCAAACCTAGTCCCCTTTCGAAGGTGGTGTTATCACTCTGTAATTTCTCAGGCTGAAGAAGAAATGGGCAGAGGTAACTACAAAAACTCTTTGGATTCAAGGATCTATCTCTCTAAGACTCAGAGAGGGATCTCTCTGTATGATTTAGCTTTGTTTGGATTGGATGTTAGGCTAGTTATGAGAGTATAGGGTTTTTAGGTTTGTTTTAAATTGTTTGGTTGTAACAGAAAGGGAAAAACCATTGGACAATGGAGTCACATCTCAGAATGGATCAAAACCAGGTCATAACAGGCTAATATTGCAGGGAAATATAGGAAAATCCATTGTATCTTCAATATTTAATGCATAGGAAAGATGGAACATATTAAGAAATCCAATTAAAAACAGAGAAACTGAGAATTCCGAGTTTAATCTTCAATGTAAAAACACATAAATTATTCCAAGCAAGTGACAGAGGATACATTTAAACCAATTATGTCATTTTGTCTCCTTAAAATAATTCAGAATGTAGAAAAATTAACAGGGAGATTACTTCACCAATGAAACTGACAGAAGAATCCTGTCATGATGCAACTGTGTTACTAAAATTTGATCCATGGAGGCCCTGTGAGATGCTTTACAAAATTAGATTCATCCTTCTAACAGGTCCCAACTGATCAACCCTTAATACTTTGAAATTATAAGAATTTATAAATTATTTACAATGATCCTGTCATTAATGAGCAGGATTAAATTTAGGAAAATCTAATCCATTTGATTTCGGATTACAAAGATATAGAGATCATGTAGATATGCTTGGATTTCTAGAGCTTGATTAACTGGGGTTTGTTGGCGATCTGTCTTCACTTTTTCTTTTCAAATTCCACACTAACCAACACTCTTTTTATTGAAATATTCTCCCCCAGGATCAGGAGGTCGAATTCAACAACCTACCCAAAAATAGAAACAAACCCCTCAAAGTTCTAAACTCTCTACCATGAAAAAGGGTCAGATTGTTGAAAATAGGGGTCAACTTAGATGCTATTATATCCCAAAATATGATAGTTGTGCGAAAACTGAAATAGGTTATTGTCTATGATTATGTAATTGAGTAAAACCCTCTCTCGGTTTTTCCAAATTCATATCCATATTTCCAAAACATCTGCCTCAAAAACATGACAAAAATAGGAAAAATGGAAACCTGAAAAAATAATGCTCAGAGATGGATTTGATTATCCCAATTCTTGATACCTGTGAAAAACATGAGAGAGGTTATTGTTCTTCAGCCTGTTTTGGAGAAAAACCTCTCTCCCTTTCTAAAAAAACCTCTTGGTTTGCTTGAAAATGCTCCTTGAAGTTGATGGGAAGGTGGTATTTCGGACCCCCCTAGGGTGGTAAGTGGTATTAAGGGGCGGGGGGTGGGGGTGTCTGAAATCTCATGGAGGTGAAAAGTGTCCAGGGTGGTTTCATTTCCCGCCCCCAACCCCTCCCTTCCCCTCATTAAAGCTCGAATGGCAGGGGGGTCCAGAAAAATTTATGGGCGTTAATTTAATTTTTTGGTATATGTGCAAAGGTAAATGTTTTTGTTTTTTATTTCTTTTGTTTTATATGTTTTTTGTTTTATTTATTATTATTTTGTTTTATGTTTTTATTGTATTTTGTTTTAATTTTTATTTATTATTTAGTTTTATTTGTTTTCATTTTTCTTTATTTGTTTTTTAATTGTTTTATAATATTTTATTATTGTTTTATTTGTTATTTAAACTTTGTTTTATGTTTTAATTTTTAAATTGTTTTTTTTTTAATTATTTAATTAATTATTGTTAATTAGTTATAAGCCTAGGTTTTAATTAATTATTAATTTATTTATTATTAACAATCCTAACCTAGTTTTACTAATCTAACTACACTAATCTAATTAAATTAATTTTACTAAGCTAACTAATATGAACAATGCCACTAACCATTTATTATTAACCTAGTGTTTTTTAGCCTAAGCTTGTTTATTCATGTAGGGACAAAATTGGCGGAGGGGTGAAGAAATGGAGGGTGAGGGAATGAAAGGTGTACTAGGGTGATGAAGGATTGGGAGAAATGAAGGGAGGGAGAAGCAAAATCAACTCAGCCCATCAAGCCAAATGTCTTCATCACAAGAGCAATGCCAAATAGATAGTTGAAGAATCAAATTGCCTATGATTATAGGACCCTAACAGGTAAAAACCCTTATCCATATCATTGTGCACTTACCAATCTAACTATTATTTATGCTCATCCTCAGAATCCATATTCTCATCCATCTATGCCTCATTCAGAGACCCTTATCTCAAAAGATAACCCTTGATCTTTTTCTAGTGGTGCAGCACAAGCGAATCCTTCACTGGGAGGAGCTGGGGGGATAAAGTTGATATCCCTTCACACCATCGGGGTATCCAACAAAAATGCACTCAGTTCTCTATGGATCAAGTGCCTTCCTCTTTTAAGAGGGAATCCTGGCCCATGCATGTGAACCAAAAATGCAAAAGTGGGTCACTTCTGGTTTGAGTCCACTCCAAGCCTTGTACGGGGTCTTATCCTTGACATATATATGGGGAGATATATTTTAGATGTATGTTTCACAATTAAGTGCTTCGGCCCATAGTCTCTATGGTAGAGACTTTGCATGCAACATGCAAGATGCCATCTCCTTTAGAGATCAGTTTTTCCGCTCGCGAACTCCGTTTTGTTGCAGAGTATAGGGAACTGTGTGTTGCAACTGGATCCCTGCCTCATGGAAAAGATCATGGATCTCATGATTTACATACTCTCTTCCATTATCAATTCATAGGACCTTGATCTTATTTCCGGACTGTGTCTCGACCAAGGCTTTGAATTCTTTGAGGTGTTGAAAGACCTCAGATTTTCACCTAAGAAAGTAGATCCATGTAAAACGTGAGAAATCATAAATAAAAATGAGAACAAACCTCGCTTTGCTGATGGATGGATAAGAGAAAAGGACCCATAAGGTCACAGTGGATCAGATCTAAAGGTGCGGAAACTCTATGAGACTTTCCCTTGTTGAATTTCTCTTGAGGGTGTTTCCCGAGAACACATCCCTCACACACTCCCTTGGAGAAATGGATGTCTGGTAGACCATCAACCAATATTTTCTTGCTAAGTTGTTGCATGTATATGAAATTTAAATGTCCAAACCTTTCGTTCCATATCCTACTACTTTCATCAGCATGAGTAAGAAGTAAAGTAGAATCACGTTCAACGAATTCAGAAAATGTATACAATCTAGACTGATGATTTACCTCACCTGTAGCAACCCTGGATTTGGTTTGCATGTCGTATATGTCCATGGAATTTGGTGTGAATATGAATTTCTTTCCGGTGCTGGAATTCGTCATCTGATACATGGAGAGAAGGTTGAAAAATATTTTGTGAACATGCAACACATTCTCAAAGCTTTCGTTGGTGAGTTCAGTCCTTCCTTTGTGGGTGACTTCGACAAAAGAGTTGTGCCCCATCAGAATGGGAGGAACTTTGCATGCATCCAAAGAATAATATTGATCCGAATTATTTTCGGCACGAAATGAGAGCGGAGATTTAATAAGGAAATGCACAGAGATATCGCAGATATTCAATAATATAACAGAAATGTATCAGAGATGCAACCATAAACACAGATATACAGTAATACATGATTTCTATTAATGAAATAAATGTACAGAGACAGTAAAAATACAGATT
>SNQJ01S0165408.1:0-12914 GCA_010110895.2 Picea sitchensis | reverse complement strand
CTCTATCTTTTGGTCTTCAAACATTGGTTGAAAGTTGATGAAGTGTAGCTTAGCCTTCCAAGGCTCTTTGATCTGTTCCTTTGAAAGTGGAATTCGAATTTGATGATGTGTGCCAAAAATTCCTATCATTTTGCCTTTGAAAATCACCAAATCTAGTCAAAAAATTCCCTTTTGACTTTCATCTCCAAGAATGGCCTTCAAATTTTGACTTGATAATTCATAACCAGCTTATTGAAGAAGATTTCCAACCATTCAAACCCAATAAATCCTGATCTGGGAAAAAAATCGGCTATTCTGGCCGTGACAGGCTTTCATCCAGCTAATTTACCTGAAAATCTGCTTCTTAGCTGGTGAAAGGCGGAGCTTTCACCAGCTAACTAGTTAAAATTCTGCCTTCTGCGCTGGTGAAAGCGCAGATTTTTTCAAAATCAAATTTCTCAGTCATGGAGAGTCTTTTTTGCATGCTTAAATAGTCGATTGACATCTAAAAATCCTAATCTTTCCAATGGTTCTTTCAGATCTACATTTGGATCTCGGGAAGCTAGTCAAATTTTCACTACAATATTAGGCATTGTTCTTCCAAAAATGCCAGTGCGTTTTTTATCGCTAATCGATACCAAACAAATTGATCATTTTCTAAATGCAAGGATGCAATAGGCACCTTTTGTAAGCTTGGTGTTTTTTGTATATCAAAGAATCGATCCATCTGGAATATCCATGTTATAGTATATTTACCATCAAACTTCCTCATGTCTATATTTGGAATGAAGTAGTTCCTTAGTGCCAACTTGAAGCCTTCATGATGTGGATCTTAAAGTAATGAATAAACATGATTATACGACTCAATCTGTATTTCCTCTACATTTTCATGATTTCCTTGCATTTTCATATCTCCTATAGAGGTTCTCTCATCTATATCATGTAATATCATGGAAGACATAGAAATTTTCAATTCTAACATCTTCTTTTCCATATGCTCCCAATTTTTATCCATATTTTTTTCCATATGCTCCCAATTTTCATCCATCTTCCTTTCCATATGCTCTCGGTTTTAATCCATCTCATTTTCATTTGTTCCATATTATTTTCCATATATTGAATTTTGATTTTTTTTGTTACCAACTCATTACTTGTTATTGACCTAACACTCAAATCATTAAGTTTGTCCTCCAATTTGGATAGCTTGTTATGTATCTCCTTGTTTTCCTCATGAGTTATAGAAGAGATTTCATAATGATTACTTTGTGAAGTAATTTTTGGAGGATCCTTTGGAACCATGTGAGAAAAAACTAATTCTACTCATTTTCCTCTTTATCACATATTTTGAATCACCAAAAATAGATTTTCCAATCAAAAGTTATGCCAATTGTAAGTTGTGTACCTTTCAAACCCTTAATTAGGAGTATGAACAGATGGTTGGCCTTTGTCCTGATATATATCTGAAATTTGAACCCTTATAAGTATGAAATTTCATCCTATACTAATCTGATATGACTTCTTAAACTCTTGAACATTTCACGGTCTGAACCTTCACTGATAAAAAGTCATAGAAAAAATACCAAAATGTCTTGTTTAAGACTAATTTCAGGATTAGAAACAACCCCAACTTCCATGAGATATATCTCACAAATAATAATGATTCAAAACTAGAAACACATTTCCCATGTAATTCTCTATGTCTAGTTAGGATTCTAAAAAATTTCAAAGTCAAACACTTCACAAAAAAAAAACGTTAAAACGAAAAATGTCAAGTTGACACTTTTACAACGGATTTCAGGATTAGTCACAAGCCTTGTCTTACATGGACTATATATATGAAAGTATACTGAAACATAATATCAAATTTGGACCACCTATACTAGGATATGTCTCCTCAATCTTTGAAAATTTTTAATTTTTGAAACCTCCCAAAAAAAGTGTTATAGAAAAAATCACAAGATGACTCATTTAAAACTAAACTCGGGATGAGTAAAAAATCCTATCTTCCATATGATATATCTTCGAACGTATATTGAACCAGAAGCTGAAATTATTACCATGCATAGATTAATATTTCTTCTAAGTATCCTTCAAATTTCACTATTTGGATCATCCCAGAAAAAGGTTATACCTAAAAAGATAAGAAAAATATCTTGGAGAAGAAAAACCCTAGGATTGAAACACTTATACCAAATGTTAAGATCCAACGTCTTCAAAATGATAAAAATTCAATGAATACAATCCACTTCGAGGGGGAAACCTCCTCTTACAATATCTCGAATGCATAACACAATATGAGATGAGATAATATGATCCTAAGACTAGGTCTCCTTGGTGTGTGTGTGTGTGTGTGTGTGTGGGAGACAAAGGGTACAATTATAATGAAAGGGTACCACTAAGGGTTCTAGCCAACCTACTGATATAACACTAGAAATGTAATAATTAAATATCTAGGGGATTAATAAGGGGTTTTATACATAACAAGTGGCTTTTCCTAGGGCTTAACATCTCAACCTAAGTTATAAAATAATTGTCATCTCTTGGAATATAATGGGTCTCAACGCATTAAGAAAATACCATGTACCAAAGAAAATAATAGCTAAAGAGAAAACTACTATTGCATTCCTCCAAGAAACTAAATGTGATAAGGAAATGATTCCTACTATTGTTTCAAAGTGTTGGAACTCTTGTGAAGCCATAGTAGTACTATTTGTGGGATTCTTTGGGGGTTTAGCAATCTTATGGAACCTGAATCTGATCAGACTAACAAACATTGTGGAATACACTACTATTCTCTCTGAAGACTTTATCTTTGTGAACTATCCTCTATTAGGTACAATCATGAATTTTTATGGACCCACCAACCCTTATCTCAAAGAACATTTCCTTGAATAGCTTAAATCCCTAGGGATCTTTCTTTACAACACTGCTAGCTAATGGGTGGTGACTTCAATATGTACACCTCTCTGTGAGAAAAAAGAGGAGGACTAAGAAAATTGGACACTGAAAACTCAACTTCCAAATTATTCGTTTCAAATATTAGGCTTGTAAACATTTAAGTAGGTATACTTGGATGAACAAGTGTGGAGGTCAGCACCACATTTCTATCAGGTTGGATTGTTTCCTTTTAATGATGCAGGAGCATCCTTTCCACCTTATCATGTGCCAGCAATGCAACATGCCAGCGCGCATTCATGAAAGGAGAGAGGCGCCAGTCCTCTCATTTTGCCTTGAATTTAAAAAAAAAAATCAATGTAATAAATTGTTATTAAATGTTGTAATGTTTTAGCAGAGCCAAGTCATGCCTTTGTACAGGTTGTAGATAAGGTCGCCTTTAATGGCTAGTTGTAGGTTGATCTAGATCTGATTCAGAATAGATTTTCATTTATTGTAATAAGCTTCAGTAGATAAGCATTTTGATGGTGATTAGACACCACTATTGTAGTTTGGAGGGAAGGCTCGAGGATCCCCTCTTTTGTAAAAATCCTTGTAATGAATTATTCAATTATTCGAGGAGGAGAAGGAGGAGAGAGATGAGACTTTGTTGCAATTCAAACTTGCACATATTGTAATTGATTTTCATATTAATACAAAGATAGCAGTTTTTCCTGCATATGATTATGTGTATGTTTCCCTGTGTTTTATGAATGTCATCTGTGTGTTTATGAATGCATGTTGTAGATGTACGAATAGGTCTCATTTGCAGGGATAAGATAGAACTCAATATATGTTTGTGAGTTTGTTGATTTTTTCTGGGTTATTTAGGCTAAGTGCAAGGAGTGAATGACAGAGAAATGAAAACTCTGTGAGTCAGCGCAAGGAGTGTGTATCTGAATTTCAAATGAAATTCAGAGGAGAACATGCCAGGAGGGCACACCAGGATAATTACAGACTCAGAGAGGAGCCTCAAGGTTACTAAAAACCTTGGAGGAGGAACTGTGCAGAGAAGGCATAGAGGACATAGTTTTTGAATACTCTGTAGAGATTTTCCAGGTGAGCATTGAGTAGGTGCAAGTGTGCACAAGGGAACTCTGTTTCGAGTTCAGAGAGAAGAGTGCCAAGGAGAAGTACTTCAGAGTTGTTGAATACTCTGAAGGAAAGGCTCAGTAAGGAGTGCTTTGAGTAGGTGAAAAGAGTGCATAGAACCAACCTGTTCTGAAGTGTTGGAGGAAATCGAGGAGAGCCAGAGTTATTGAACACTCTAGGAAGATCTCTACAAGTGTGCATTGAGTGAATGCAAGGAGTGCGTTATTGAACCTCAAGGAGATCAGGATTCATGAAGAATATTTGTGTGAGGAGTGCACCAGACCAATACTTAGCCAAAGTGTTGAAAGACACCATCTGAAGGCTCATTAGAGCACAAGGAGGGTGCAGTGGCGAACTTGCTTCAAGTTTGAAAGCTCGGGAGAAATAATGCAAGTTTTCACAGTGAAGGAGTAAGTGTGTGTTAGGTCCAAGGTCAAATTACATTGACAAATACCGAGGAGAGATAGCATTTTAGAAGTGGATACGAGACCCAAGTAATCGGGCTCACCGGAGAAGATTCAAAGGCCGAAACCTTTGGATACTTACAAATTCTTCCAATTCGGGAGAAAGTAGAAGCTCGAGAGGAAGAGCGACAACAATAGTTGGATTGAGCTACAACGAGAGATATGGATCATTGAATCCTACATCCAGACAGGAGAAGGAGCATGTAGAGGAGGAGAAGATTCCATCCATTGGATCTAAGTGCAGAGGACCAATAGTTGTTGGATCTAGGTAAGTGCATGAGATTTAAACCCCTTTCTACTACACAAGAGAGTGGACTCGCCTAAGTCTCGAAGTGGATCGAGACCATCCATCATCCAGAGGGACAGGTGGTGGAAGATCTGGAAGTCCGAAGCAGCGGCACTCTAGGAGAATCTAGGAGAGCAGTGACCAAATCTTCTGAAGCTCCAAATCCTGGAGCTCATCCTAGCCATGGGTGTTGGGGAGGGACACGTGGAGTGAGATCTGAGACTCCAGAGGAATTTCACTCTACGATATTCCAGACGAGGTGGTTGCAGAATCTTCAAAGTCTCGAAGTGTCCAAATAGATCCTAGTTGTTGGCACAGGAGGGCACATGGCAGCAGTTGGTTAACTATAGAGGAGAGACACTCTAGAGGATTTGAAGTGTCGAGCTTCGAGAATCCCCGAATCCTGAAGTAGTGGAGAAGATATTAGTCATCCATTAGTCAGGGACACGTGGTGGAGATCATGCATCCCAGAGGAGCGAGTGAATATGCGTGAAGAACTCTCGAAGTTGTGGCAGCTGAAGTAGATCTAGATCATCTATTGGTGAGGAAAGGTGTCGTCGGATCCTGCACTCCAGAGCAGGATCCCTTTGAAGTTTTGGAAGTGTTCAAGGAGTGGGATTGTCAAAGTCCTGAAGCTGGGAAGTAAGTTGAAGTTGTCATTATCAAGGCGGATACGTGACAATAGATCAGAGAGTCCAAGAGATAAATCTCTGGGAGATTTACATGGAGCAAAGAGATATTTTTGTTGAATTCATGAAGGTCGAAGAAATCTGGACCATTAGATCCAAAAGAACACATGGTGGAGATCTGCATACTTCGGAAGAAGAGAACTTCGAAGAAAATTATGTGTGGAGGAACAAGAACTCCTGGATCCCGAAGTAGCAACGTAAATCGTGGTTGTCGATCTGAGAGGAACACACGTCATTAGATCATGGAATATGGAAGAGCACACTACGGAAAAGAAAGGAGGAGGTGGATTCGTTGACCAAAAGTCGTCTGAAGCTCTATAGATAAGAAGCTAATCCTAGCCTTCAGTGGTTTGGACACGTGGTTTCAGATCTATCACTTCGGTGATAAGACACTTTCGGGAAATTGGAGAGTAAATTCCCGAAGGTCGTAAGTCCCGAAGGCCGGATTCAAAAGGATTAATTGATAAATGGAGGGACACATGGATAGTGGATATTTACTCTGGAGGATTGACACTCCGAGAGAAAGAGAGAGGAGGAGCGTTGACTGGAAGTCGTCCGAAGTGGAAACAAAGGATGTGTTTTAACCGTCGATCGAGGTGAGCACGTGGTGCTTGATTTATAGATTCGGGTACGAAGAACTCTGGGGAAAAGGGTGTTTGGAATGCTTGAAACTCCTAAATCTATAGTCATAAAGTGAATCACAGTCATTGGATGTTGGAGAGGTGTTGGTTGTATATTTCTATCCTGGTGATTTCATCGATCTGGAGTTCGAGGAATTGAGAGTTAGATGCACTCGAAATTGCTAACACCTGAATTCGCGAAGGGGACAAGACGAAGGTTATAGCCCGTGGTCATAAGGAGGAAAGGGCCTATCAGAGGATCTAGCACTCATTGTTTAGAGTTATCTGAGGTGCCAAAGAAAGGGTGCGCGGGTGAAATAATCCTGCATGGGTAACCAAAGAATACTCCAAAGGGGACCTGTGTAAATTGATTTCAGGGTTTAGTAGAGGCCTAAAGAGCCAATTCATCTCATTGAATTCAACGATCCTAGACCGAGAGGTCGCACAACCCCGAGGAGAGATGGGGGTCTACATCAAGTGGTGTCAGAGCTAAATTTCATCTATAGACAACAGGTGAAGGAGGAGACAGAGTGTTTATGCTATGCAAAATATTGCTTGTAAGTGTGCAACAGTCAGTAGACAACGAGGTGGGATAATCCAGAAGAACCAGTTGTGTTCCTAAAGGAAGATAAGAAATATGGCTATTGAAGGCCATGGAAGAGGTTGAGATTAAGGTCGTCACTAGGTAAGGAAAGTGCATATGGAAAAAGAGCTCAAGGAGATGAGAGCAGAGATCGATAGGCTAATGTTGAAGATGCAACAGGAGGAATGGGTACGCTGGAGGTACGAGTGGCCCATGAAGCAGAAAGTAAAATGGTATGTCCAGAAGTTGGTTGTTAAGAGGCAGTTCCAAGTGTTAAGGAGGTGGTTGAGGGAAATTGAAGACCTCGGTGAAGCAGAGGAGACAATTTGCATCTATGAACCAGAAGTTGGGAAGAACCTCGGTGATGAGGAGGAAGTGAGGTCAGTTAATCTCATAAACAACCAGGAGGGAAGAGATGAATTTTCAAATTTTCAGGTGGGAAATGAGATGAGATCAATGGAGGATCTCATGAACTTCTAGGAGGGCAATGATGAAAATTCAGATTGCCAAGTGGGAAATGAGAGGAGATCGTATGAAGATCTCATAGACTACCAGGAGGGCAGAAGTGAAATCCCAAATTGTCAGGTGGGCAAGGGAGAAGAGATGAGACTGTCTAAGAGTCTCATGAACTCAGCTAGGAGTTCAGATCAGTAAGGAGTTATCATAGAGGAGGATCAGAGGAGTGTTTTGATCATTGGAAGAATCAAAATATTCCTACCAATTAGCCAAGAAGAGGCTAGCATATGTGTTGCAGAGGCAACAAAAGGACAGCCAGAAAATACTATCATAAAGGAGGAGATGGAGAATATATTGAAGTCTTCCCCAACAAAAAAAGAGGAGCATATAGTTAATATGCTCACTCAGTGGGAGCAAGGGTTGGAGATGTTGGAGGATTGGTTGAACCATCTAGAACCAAAGAAGGATTGTTAGGATGTAATCATACAAAGAGAAGGGATGATTTTAGGGGCTAAATTTCGCTCATGGGATAACTTTCCATGGTTTTTGCCAAAAACAAATTTGTTATTCTAAAAATGATTGGCCCAAATTCTATAGGATAAAATTATTTTACCTTAAAAATCACCAAAATTATATACAAACTATATAAAATCCTTAGAAATTTGAATATTTTTATAAAAATATCACCAAACATTTATAGTTGACATATGAAGGATTAGTAAGATTCACCAAGGTTTCTACATTTTAAAATAAATTTCCATCCTTAAAATCATCCCTAACAAAGAGAAGGGGAATTCCAGTCTGAGGAGCACCTGGAGGAAGCTGGAGATGTACCAGCAGAGGAGCTGGTAGAAGTTGAATTGTCAAAGGAGATAGTTGAGAAGCAGATCCGTAAGGAGACTGTAAAATCTAAGTCTATAGTGAAGTGGAAAATCAAGGACACAAGTGATGAAGATAGCATGGGAGATCAAGTTGATCTGCCCTTTGATCAGCATGAGAAAGTGCAGTAGAGCAGACTGCCAAAGATCCATCCAGTAGAGCAACTGGAAGAAGTGATTGAGGAGATCAGAGAGCTGATGATGAACTTAGCAGAAGACGTTGTCAAGAGGAGGAGATTGAATAGAGGAGAACCTGCAGCAATAGCTAAGAAGCAACAACAGCATCATAGTAGAGGAGCAGGTGGACAACTCCAGAGAGAAGTTTGGGATCCAAGAATATTTCAATAGTGGAGCGGAGGAGCTCATGAGCAAGAGTTCATGATTTTCCCAGCAATGGAGTATGATGTAAGAGCATCCTTTCCACCTCAGCATGCACCATCAATTCAGCATGTCAATGCGCATTCAAGAAAGGAGAGAGGCGCCAATCCTCTGATTTTTCCTTGAATTTAAAAAAACAAACAATGTAATAAATTGTTATTAAATGTTGTAAGGCTTGAGCAGAGCCAAGTCACGCCTTTGTACAAGCTATAGATAGGGTCACCTTTAATGGTTGTTTGTAGGTTGATCTAGATCCTGTTCAGACTAGATTTTCATTTATTGTAATAAACCTCAGTAGATAGGTGTTTTGATGGTGATTAGACACCACTAGTGTAGTTTGGAGGGAAGGCTCGAGGAGACCCTCTTTTGTAAAATTCCTTGTAATAAATTATTCAATTATTTGAGGAGGAGAAGGAGGAGAGAGTTGAGACTCTGTTGCATTCTGAGCTTGCACATATTGTAATTGATATTCATATTAATACAAAGATAGCAATTTTTCCTGCATAGGATTCTATGTATGTTTACCTGTGTTTTATGACTGTCATCTATGTGTTTATGAATGCATGATGTAGATGTATGAATAGGTCTCATATGTAGGGATAAGATATAATTCACTATATTTATATGAGTTTGTTGAGTTGTTTTTGGTTCTTTAGGCTAAGTGCAAGGAGTGCACAACAGAGTATTGAAAACTTTGTGAGCCAGCGCAAGGAGCGTGTATCTTAATTTCAAATCAAATTCAAAGGAGAATGTGCTAGGAGGGCACACCAGGATAATTACAGACTCAGAGAAGAGCCTCAAGGTTATTTAACACCTTGGAGGAGGAACTGTGCAGAGAAGGAACAGAAGATAAAGTTGTTGAATACTCTATAGAGCTCTGTCAGGTGGGCATTAAGCAGGTGCAAGTGTGAACAAGGGAACTTTGTTTCAAATTCAGAGAGAAGAGTGTCAAGGAGAAGTAATTCAGATTTTTTGAATACTCTGAAGGAAAGGCTCAGCAAGGAGTGCTTTGAGCAGGTGCAAAGAGTGCACATAACCAACCTGTTCTTAAGTGTTGGAGTAAATCGAGGAGAACGAGAGTTACTGAACACTCTGGGGAAGAGCTCTACAAGTGTGCATTGAGCAAATGAAAGGAGTGAATTATTGAACCTGAAGGAGATCAGGGTTCGGGAGGAATACCTGTGTGAGGAGTGCACCAAGACAATACTTAGCCAAAGTGTTGAAATACGTCATCTAAAGGCTCATTCGAGCATAAGGAGGGTGCAGTGGAAAACTTGCTTCAAGTTCGAAAGCTGAGGAGTAATAGTGCAAGTTTGCACAGTGAAAGCGTAAGTGTGCGCCAAGGCCGAGGTCAAATTACGTCAGAAATTCTCGAGGAGAGATAGTGTTTTAGAAGCGGAGGTGAGACCTAAGTAGTCGGGCTCACAGGAGAAGATTCAAAGGCCGAAACCTTTGGATGCTTTAAAATTCTTCTGAATTGGGAGAAAGTAGAATCTTAGGAAAAAGAGAGAAAACAATGGTTGGATCGAGCTACATGGAGAGATTTGGATCGTTGAATCCTACATCCAGAAAGTGGAAGGAGTGGGAAAAGGAAGAGCGGATCACAACCATTGGATATGAGTATGGAGGACCAACAACTGTTGGATCCAGGCAAGTTCATAATATTTAAACCCCTTTCTAGTGCACAAGAGAGTGGACTCGCCAAAGTCTCGAAGTGGATCAAGACCATCCATCATCCAGAGGGACAGGTGGCGGAAGATCTGGAAGTTCGAAGCAAAGGCACTCTGGGAGAATCCAAGGGAGAAGTGACCAAATCTATCGAAGTTCTGAAGCCCAGAGCTCATCCTAGCCATGGGTGTTGGGGAGGGACACATGGAGTGAGATCTGAGACTCTGGAGGAATTGCACTCTGGGAGATATCAGACAAGGTGGTTGCAGAATTGTCAAAGTCTCGAAGCGTCGAAATAGATCCTAGTCGTTGGCGCAGGAAGGAACGTGGCAGAAGTTGGTTAACTTCATAGGATTTGAAGTGTCAAGCTTTGAAAATCCCTAAATCCCGAAGTAGAGGAGAAGATCTCAGTTGTCCATCAGTCAAGGACACATGGCAGAGATTGTGCATCCCAAAAGAGCGAGTGTGGATGGGTGAAGAAATCTCGAAGTTGTGGGAGCTAAAGCATATCTGGATTGTCCATTGGTGAGGACAGGTGTCATCATATCCTGCACTCTGGAGAAGAATTCATTCCAAGGTTTGGAAGTGTTCAAGGAGCGGGATCACCGAAGTCCCAAAGCAGCGAAGTAAATCTAAGTCATCGGTATCAAGGAGGATACATGACAGCAGATCAGAGAGTCTGGGAGATAAAGCTTCAGGAGATTTACATGGAGCAAAGAGCATTTATGTCGAAGTCATCAAGGTCGAAGAAATATGGACCGTTGGATCTAGAAGGACACATGGTGGACATCCGTGTACTTCTAAAGAAGAGCACTTCGGAGAAAAACCTGTGTGGAGGAACAAGAAATATAGAAGCCCAAACTAGCGAAGTAAATCATGGTCGTCGATCTGAGAGGGATACGTGTCATTAGATCATGGAATTTGGAAGAGTTCACTCTGGAAAAGAAAGGAGGAAGTGGAGTCGTTGACCAGAAGTCGTCTAAAACTCCAGAGGTAAGAAGATAATCCTATCCATCAGTGGTTTGGACATGTGGTGTCAGATATATCACTTCAGTGATAAGACACTTCAGGGAAATTGGAGAGTAAATTCTCGAAGGTCATAAGTCCCGAAGGCCCCACTCAAAAAGAGTCGTTGATAAACAGAGGGACACGTGGAGACTGGAGATTTACTCTGTAGTATTGACACTACGGGAGAATTAGAGCAGAGGGGCATTGACTAGAAGTCGTCCAAAGTGGAAACAAAGGACATGTTTTAACCATCGATCGAGGTGAGCATGTGGCGCTAGATCTATATCTCCGTGTATGAAGCACTTCGGGGAAAAGGGTGTTTGGAATGCTCGAAACTCCCGAAGTCGAAGTGCTGATGTGAATCACGGTTGTTGGTTGTTGGAGAGGCGTGGGATGTACATTTTTGTCCGGGTGATTTCGTCGGTCCGGAGTTCGGGGAATTGAGAGTCGGTTGCACTCGAAACCACCAAAGCCCGAAGTCACAAATGGGTCGAGCTAGAGGTTATAGCCCGTGGTCCTAAGGAGGAAAGGGCCTAGAAGAGGAGCTATCGCTCGCTGTTTAGAGTTACCTGAGGTGCCAAAGAAAGGGTGCATGGGTGAAATAAGCCTGTGTGGGTAACTAAAGAGGGGGCTGTGTAAATTGATTTCAGGGTCTAGCAGAGGCCCAAAGAGCCAATTTGTCTCAGTGAATTGAACGATCCTAGACTGGAAGGCCACGCATCCCCGAGGAGAGATGGGAGTATACATCACTTAAAAAAGAACTTATTTCAATCCTCGATGCCTCTAGAAGCTAAAATCCTTATTTTCATGGGCTCTAATCATTGGCCTATAAAAATCTCCTCGAACAATTCCTTATCCTCAAAGCTAAAGCCCTTAAGATTTGAAAGGGTTTGGCTAGATCACCCAGAATTTATACCTAACATGAAGACACAGTAGATATCAACCAACCTCATCCAAGGACCTATCATGTACCAATTCCAACAGAGATTGAAGGAAGTAAAAAATAAAAAATAAAAATGGTATTGTAAGGTGTTTGGTAACATTGTTTTTGAAAAATAGAAATTAGAAAGAGTGATGGAAACCCTCCAAACTAGCATCATCCTAAATGGGATTACTAGTGAACATGAAGAACAAGAGATTCAGATCAGAAAATATATTACAATTAGAGAAAAGAAAGAGGAAACATTATGGAAGACAAAATATAGGATTCGTTGGCTCAAAGAAGGGACATAAATTCTAAATTTGTTCATAAATCTATGCTCAATAGGAGAAACTAGAATAGGACCTCCAATTTGAAATCAACAACAAGGCAATGACTTGAAAAGTATGAAGAAATTTCATAAGAATGAAAATATCGCTTCAGTAAAATACTAATAGAGACGGTTGAGTATAGGAAGGAGGTTATTGATTCGATTCTAACATCAATTCCCTCCCTTGTTTCTCCATATTAGAACCAAATTTTTCTCAAACCCATTTCTTTTGATGAATTAACAACTACAATAAACTCCATGGCTAGTGTCAAGTCTCCAAGACTAGATAACTTCATGATGGAATTTTATCAATCCCATTAATCATTCATAGGAAAGGATGTGTGGCGAGTTTTTGAAGACTCAAGAAGATATGGTGAGATTCTGACTTATTTTAATTCCTCTTTCATTACTCTTATTCCTAAGGATTTGAATCCTCAAACGATGGTAAAATTCAAGCATATCGCTCTCTGCAATGTAATATATAAAAGTGTTTCTAAATCATGTCCAATAGGATTAAACCTATTTTACACAAAGTGTTATTGTTAGAGTAGGGAGGATATGTTGAGGGACACCATATTTTATACGGAATTATTGAAGCCCATGAAACCATCCATTCTCTTAAAGTCAAT
>SNQJ01S0165406.1:7712-21376 GCA_010110895.2 Picea sitchensis | reverse complement strand
GTTCTTATACATTAGGTATCTAGTCATAGCCATGCTCTCAATGGGGGAGAGGCTTGTTTCTACGAGGAGGATGGGATAGGGCGTATTTCCTTTAATTTTGAGATTATAGGTTATAAAATTCTTTTGTATTTGCTCTATCTTTCGCCAGGATTCATCATAGATACTACCTTCACATCCATAAAGAATAACAGGTGTGACAAGAGTCTCAAAGAGGAGTTTCTTCTTATCCCAACTCCAAAGTTCAGCTGATTTGTTTTCAAGCCCATAATAAGCTTTCCATCCCCCAATAATCCTTTTCTCAATGCTATAATTCAAATTAAGCTTGTGGTGAATATCAATTCCAAGATATTTGTATGAAGTCACTTCCTCCAAGTTGTTATTGTCATATACCAAAGTAAGTATAATATAATAATCAATTTTAAATATAATATGACATAATTATTGAAACTCGTGAAACTCGTGATATGGAGAAATGAAATTTTCCACTGCCTTATACAATCAATTATAAAACCTACACATTTTATGTCACTTAACCCAAATACCTCCACTCGAATGAGCCAGGAACATGCTACCGATATTTATGTCGCTTAACCCATGATACCTCCACCCGAATGAGCCAGGAACATGCTGGCAAAACCTACCCCAAACACAAGGCCTTGTCTAACATAAAGTTCCACCAGCACTCTAGCAACGGAGCGAGTAGTATTAGTCAAACAGGCATCATCAATCAACAACGTTTTCTCCAATACATTTCCTATCGTACTTATTGCCTGCACAGACCAAAACTCCATCGATAACTTGGGAAGATTCACCGAAACTGGGATACTTCCAACAAAATCCTTTGTGGTATCAAATAGAGGGTGCCAGGGATTATTTAAGGAAAATCAAGCACTGTCTAGGAACTCTATAGAACTTTCACCTTCCCCACCTCTACCTCTAACTGTTCAATTTGCCCCACCTTTTGTGAAACTGCGAANAAAATCCTTTGTGGTATCAAATAGAGGGTGCCAGGGATTATTTAAGGAAAATCAAGCACTGTCTAGGAACTCTATAGAACTTTCACCTTCCCCACCTCTACCTCTAACTGTTCAATTTGCCCCACCTTTTGTGAAACTGCGAAATGGGGGTGATTCATCCGTGCCGATTGTGCCACCCAGAATCCGATGTGATTAATCTCTGCTCAAGAACAATAGTGTCAGGGAGAAGTTCGATGGCCAAATGAAAGTTCAATCTAGCCTATACTAAAAAAGGGGGGAATCATCTAAGCTATTATCTACATGAAAACAACTGCCACTATTTATATAAAGGGGTTCGCTGCGTTTCCATGTTGTAGATCGCGAGTATCATGTCGGTAACTAGCCCCCCAAGCTTTCTGCAATAATGTCTTGAATTGATTGATCAGATTTATTTCGGCCTACCTTCCTTCATTCTGAGGGAATAAATTGCTCCCCTATTCAATATTTGATCAGTCAAACATGGAATGTTTTCATAACTCACACTGAAAAAAAAATTGATGGAACAAGTGCCTTAATTATGTGGTGGAAATTTTGTTTTTCTCTTCAGCTTCAAGGGTTTTAGAAGTGTTTACTGGCGTTACCTTCTATGGAACAATATGTTGACCAACTTCTTTATCCTATTTTGTTGAGAACTTGTTAAATATTGGCCATGGTTGAAGTTATGTACTGTTCATACAAACTAATTTTCCGAGCTAGTGCAATTCGTTTAAGAAACTAAATGGATGCCAGTAATTTTATGCACGTAACTCTTTGATCATTTGACTCGGTCAGGGTTCTGATTTTTTTTATTATGGATAAACAAAACAAGCAATTGGTAAGTTCAAAGGGGCGTTAAATTTGGAGAAATTTTGTGCTTAAATGTATATCGCTGCTCTTTCAGATGTTTGACCAGGGCATGGCTCACATTTACTCGCTTATTTCGGGGTCTAACACTGCTCAGAACGATAACAAATGATAAGGAGTGTTAAAAATATTTGTTAATATATGCCAAATAAGTCAGTTAATCCTACCTAGCCTGACTTTATAACCTTTCCCTCACTCACGATATAGTTGAATAAGCCTTCTGAAACAGGAAAATTTAGATTATTAATGTTTTTTCCCTCAACAGTGACCTATTTATTTATCCGGACTCATTATTCCATCAACAGAGAGAGTATAGAATCCGATCACAACAGGCGCATTGGCGGGTGGGTGGAAATAGTTGGGTCGGCAACCAGTATTACCATTTTATTTTTCTTTGACATTGCTGGAAACAATTTCTCTTTAGGTTAGCTTTCCATTAATGACCCTTACCACCAGTTCCATCAATGAAATGAAAAAAAAACGGAAAGAACACAAGCTCCTTCATTTATTATTCTTCCTCTAGTGTGAGGGTTATCATTAAAGCTCTCTACCACCTTGTTTGTCATTCGCCTGCCATTGTTCACTAAAGAACCCCACTCTGCACATTTTAAGTTCCTTTCACAAGTCTGAGTGGTACAGGGTTGAAGTTGTACATAACATATTTCAGTTTACTAAGGCACGGACTTGAAGCTTTTCTTCTATTCCTCTTGTTCATACTAATTATCTTGGTAAGGATGTTGTGCAACTCTCTATTAGTGATTCGGCTTGTCCATTTTCTTTTGGATGATAAAGAGTGAATCTCTTGTGGCGAAATGTTGCTTCATGATTTGTTGTATGATTTTGGATGTGAGTTGAGCTCCTTGATACGTGACTATCGAGGAGGAATGCGAATCTTGAAAATATGTTTTTTAATTTTTTTATTAAGAATTTCGCCACTTTTTGTTCTGTACATACCTTCATTGTTTTCCCTTAGCTAATTTGTTCAAGTAATATGTGCATATTAATATGTACTTATTTTCAAGCAATAGGCCCCACAAAATCAAATCCCCACTCATCATAATGAGCCAATGATATTTATGCTATAAAGGAATTTCATTTCTCTTGGTTGGTTTTACCATCCCATTTATCACAATGAGAGGTATATTGATGAGCATCCCTATGTTAGGTAAGCCAATAGTAACCAACATGTATATATTGTACGTTGTCTTCTTTGTTGCTTAGTGCGCCTCATAGGGTTAGGGTTTATCATGGCATGCATGGAGGATGTTATGCACTTCATCTTCCCTTATACATCTCCTCATGATGTTATGCACCTCATCTTCCCTTATACAATATTGGATCTTTCCGTGCAGGAAAAATGCCGAGGAAAAGTCCCTTTTGTTAAGTGGTTGGCTATGTCAGCAAAGTAGGGGGTTTGTACTTAAATTGCAAAAAAAATGTTCACCTAGAAAATGATCATCTACCATGTCTCCATTTGCAAGATTTGTTAACCTTGATAAAAAATTCACAACATCATTTTTTCATACTGAACTATTAATAATGGTCGAATCAAATTGTTCTAACAAAAAAAAGTCATAAAAATGTTCTTCCATTAATATCAGGTTTTTTCATTAAACACTTGATGGTAGAATGATCTGTGTGTACAAAAACTGAATATAGTGATATAATGCTTAAATTTGTTGATAGCGTAAACAACTTCAAGAAATTGTTTGTAAGTAATTGTGCAGTTCAACTTTGCAACAGATATGTTTTTTCTAACAAAATAAATTGCATAAGCCTTCTTATCTTCATTTTGTCCCAAAAATGCCCTTATTCATTTTTCTGAAGCATCGATATGGATATGGAAAGGAAGATTCCATTTGGGACATTGAAGAATAGGGGATGTGGTGAGTTTTTCTTTGATACTTTCAAATTCCCTTTGACATTGTGGTGTCCAACATAAATCTATGTAGTAAGGAAAACATAGGAGAAGCTAACTTGCTAAAATCTTTGATGACGATTTTGTAGTAACCTGCATTTCCAAGGAAGATTATCACGTATTTTTTTTAGAGGGGTAGGAAGATGTTTTATGATGTTTGATTTGTTTTTATATACCTTAATCCATATGGAAGACAAGTGGTTCCTAGAACACCGCCCTCATTCATAAGTATATTGAACTTTTCATGGCTAAGGGAGAGGTTCATTTCTTCACATCTTTAGAAAAATTTATGAACATTAGTCTTCAAAAGAGTTTCCATAGGGAGTGAAGTCATAGATGCATATCTCTACCATGTCTTGGATGAAGTCTGAAAATTTGTTGAGTACAACCCTTTGAAAATTTGTTTGAGAATTGCATAGACAAAATGAAAGAAATTTGTGAGAAAAGGTACCCCAAGGGTAGGTAAAGGTATTTTTATCTTGATATTCAAGTGTTATTTGTGTCTAATTATATCCTTTGAACACATCTAGAAATAAAAATTATTCACTTTCCCTGCTAAGATGAAAATGAATTGGTTAATGAGAGGTAAGGAAACATGATATTTCCTAGTGGCTTTATTAAACTCCCTGTAGTCCACACAAATTCTCAATTTTCTATTCCTCTTTTGGAAAATGACTGAGTGTGAAACCCACTCATTATTAGAAATTGGGTAAATAAATATAACATGTGGGAGTTCTTTCAATTCTTTATTGACAATGTCTTTTAATTCAAGATTCATTCTTCTCCGAGGTTTCCTAATTGATCTGTAGTCTTATTTAATGTATATATGCGATAGGTGTAGATAAAAGGGTGGATTACTTTCATTTCCTTGTAGTCCCTTGCAAAGGATACAATTTTTTTCTTTGAGCACAACTAGAAATTTATGCTCTTGTTCATTAGTGATGTTAGTGCCAATTTTCAATGCTATATAGGGATAGTTTTCTATAGTTTTTATAGAAGAATTATTAGCTTCATTTGTAAAAGATTTTTCCTGTGATTCCCTTTCTTCATCAACATATGTTTTGGTTTTTTCTTCATCATTTATTATTTCTATCCTCACATCATTAGGGTATTCATTTTCTAGGAAATTTGAAATGAAGATGTCTTCATCAAATTGATTGTTCGATGAGGTTGTGTTTATGGTGAAAATGGGATAGAAAAAGGCCCGTGACAACTCCTCTTCTACCCACATTGGAAAATTTGTTGTCATTAATGGTTGAGAAATTGGGTAAAGAATACTTGTTTATTGGGACTATCTATTAGTACTGGTCATATTTGTTACTCTATAGATAATGTATGCATATATTGTGGCCATCAAGGTTCTTACCAAGACAAGATGATATCCATTAAATATGACTTGGTTTGGAGAACTAATAAATCAATGGGGTATTCCTAATAATCATTGAATGTCATTATGTCTTCTAGAATACCCTTAGGTTTTACTATAGATCTATCTGCAAGTTAAAGTACAATAGATGTATGTCTTAAGGATCCATGGATTTCTAGTCTCAACATTGTATCTTTATTCATGACATTTATTGTTTCCTCTAAATATATCAAGGTATCTTGGATCAAGTTCTTATTAATGTGTACATTCACTATAGTATTTCCATGATCCAAGTACTTAGGAACAACTAGCATTCCAAGGATGATATTTTCTAATTGTCCTATGACATTAATTATGGGGGTATATTTTTTCTTCCTCCTAGGCTTGTTTAGGCATTCCTCTTTGATGAATTTTTTAATGATAGGAACACCCTTGATATCTTGAAGGAGGGGTATTTTAACACAGAATCACTTGAGTTATCGTAAGATTTCATCTTCTCAAGGTGTGTATTTTTTCTTAATGTTCAACCTTTTAGGATAAGGTGGAGCTTGTGGAAGGTTAGGTTGTTCTAAAAAGGTATCTTCTTTTTTTATTTGTAGACATTTTATAGGATTGGGAATGAGAGGATCATGTAGGAAATTTCATTCTCTAAGGTTTATTTCCTAAACATCTAAGGAGTAGGTTTGTTATATAGCCTCCTTATTGTATATAGGTTGAACCTTCTTACTATTTGGATTTGGAGAATATTGAGTAGGTAGTTGAGTCTTCTTTAGAGGATAAGTATTCTAGGGAGTTTATTTGGTTGATTAGGAGGATGAGGCATTAATGATGGTTGTTGAAAAAGTTTGGGGCTCCATCCTTGTGAAGGAATAGTCCACTAAGGGTTTTGGATTGGAGATTGGTTCTGAAATGGTTGATAAGAAGAAAGAAGAGGTTGGCTTGGGTGTTTCCATTGATGTTTCATAGTCCAAGGACGATTAGGATAACACCAATGTTTATAAGGAATTTGTGTATTGTATCCACCAAAATACTAAGGAGGATTGTAACTCATACCTTGTTTGAAGGGCCTTGGTGCTCCCATCCTTCTTTGGTTGATGAAGCATACAAACTCCAATTTTTCCTTTTCCTTGATATGTAGATTTTAAACCTAAAAAAGAAGGATATTTGTTCGTTGCATAATATTAGTCATAGATTGCATATACCTCTACAATGTTAACTAGGAACTCATTCCTATGATTTATTTTTATGAATTTAGGATAGGATATAACTACTATCCTTTTCACTTCTTCCTAGTTCTTATTGACCTGCAAGGTATTAATTTGCATAGCTAGGAATTGCAAAATTTCAGTCTTCATATCTATTAATAATCCTCCTATCCCATTTTTTATAAGATTTGAGGGTTATAAGATTTATTTACCATTCCTTTACCACTTCAACCCCTATTTCTATAGGATCTAGAGAATGTTTTGAAGATCTTCTTGATGTCTCCATAATCCATTTGGAAAATATCTCTATTTTCTACGATATTTAGTGTTTCCATAAGTTCTTCACTTAATCCTATGAGAAACACAAGTTTTATTGAGTCTTAATCTAGAGTACAATTACGACACTCTTGTAGCTAAGTTGAAAGCTCCATTCCTCAAAGTCTTTGGAGGATTCATTTATCCCTTGGGTCATAAAAATTATTTCATCTCTTTTATCTTTTTCTCTGTAGTAGTCCATGTACTTGTTGATTAAAGTGTGCATCATTATATTCCAACTTGTAATTTTGTTTCCTTCCAAACTAATGAACCATATCAATGTTGAGTCTTTCAAGGTAGAGGAAAGATCTTCATATTTTTCTCATTTGAGAACTAGTTATAGATCCTGCACATGATTTGAAACTCAAACAAAAATGTGTCAGGATCTTCTGAAATGGGGCCATGGAAGAGAGGTAGGGTAGAGGGGTTAATTTTTTTCATTTTTTTTTCCTTGTTGGTTTCTCGAATGGGAAACTCAAAAACTTATTATTTTTATTCCTCATTATCCATTGTATGATGGGGTGAGGATTGGCCTCCCTTTGAGATATTCTCAAATTATCTTTCTCACTCTTCTTATAAATCCTCAAAAAAAAAATTTGCTTCTAGGAAAAGTGTCTCACAACCAACTTGTTGATGTTCTTCATTGCTAGGACCTATTTCTATGGTGGGGGATTTAGGTGGAAATTTTCGTGTTGTATCCCTAGGTCGATTCATTCATCTAAAGATTTTAAAACAAAGGAAATGTAGAATGAAAAATGTTTTTCTTTCTTTTATTCTTTTTGGTAGGGTATATATACCTCCATTGACTTTAGCAGTCGAATTGCTACATGCAAGGGGTCCCTTGTCCCACAGAGGGGTCTGATACACAAAAATAGAGTATTATTATTAGTAATATTATTATGATAAAATGTATGCATTAATACTATTTTCTCAAAAGGAAAGAATGAATATGGTTTTTATTCTTTAGCACCTCCTCGACAATAGTGTCAAAAATTGTTGTTCCTTGAAATATCAACAAGAATTCCACCCTTTCCTCAACTTTCCACTTTAATTGTCAACTCGGGGTTCATAAAAACTTGTGAGGTAATATGCATTATATATGACAAATACCCTATTTTCCTATTATGCACCTACTGAGTGTTTACGAACCTATCTACTAGTTGGGGATTGTGATATCTTAGGTCTCAAATAGAGTAATTGATACCGGGGAAGAAACCATTAAGAAAGAAAAACATATTTGAAAATTGAAATAAATAAATAATGTCGAAAATGAACAAGTATTTATTTAAGATCACACATTTATTCAAATGAAACTATTGTAAGGTTGAAATCAAATCATTGTTGATGAAATCATTACATAAATAAGACTAAAGGAAATTGAACTAGAAAACATAATATTTTTGCTAAAGGGAAACTATGCTACTTGCACGAAGATTTATATCTTACATGTTGTAAATATTTTTTTCATTGATTTCAAAGACAGGGGGAGACTACAGATGTCCAAGATAAAAATTGCAATATGGAGATTGTTGGAAACATTGTTTTTGGATTATTGATGCTTAGTTTGGATACCCTATGTTTAAAGGAATTTTTACCATAGACACCTAGCTCAAATGGGTGCATAGGTTATATCATTGGAAATATTATTCTGATACCTTCCCAACCTTATATGGAATTCTTTCTAGATTCCTATGAATGAGGAGATATGAATTTTTTTTTCCGACAACCCAGCTAGAAAATGTAGGTCGACTTAGCTAGTCTTTACATGTCGACCCTAAAAGTGAGGAGACAAATACTATAAATATAGGATAAATGTCTGAATTTGTAGTGAAAACAATGAAGATATCAATTACGGGGTGCATATAAGTGATATAAGGTGCGCTAAAGGTGGTGGAGTGTATTTTTGGGTCTAAAGGTGTGTGTGATAAGTTTGAGGAGTTTTCTTGGGATTTTCTTGTTCTTAAGGTGTGCTATGAAACACTTAAGATCTGTTATACTACAATGTGCGTTGTTTTGAGGTTCTAATTCCACAATGTGTTTTTTATTGTGATTGTGATGTTGCATTCTGGGATCATATTATGAGAATGATGATATGAGGCTCGCTAGCAAACAAAGACTACATGTGACTAGGGTTTGAAGGAATGTTTGTGGAATGAAGCATGCAGGTGAAGTCAGAATTAGTTTCTGTATGAATATATTGGATTGGTGTCTACACATATATTGTTGAGTTGGTTGTTGGTTCTCAAGTGAGGGGATTGGTGTCTCTAATAGGTTGGTGGTTGCAAAAATTGTAACAGTAGGTTGGTTCCTATAGGTGTTGTTCAGTTGGTGCTCAATTGAGGAGATTGGTGTCTCCAGTAGGTTGGTGCCTACATCTTGCTGACTTGGTTATCAATTAACAAGATTGGTTTTGGAAAGTTGGTTTTCATTGATGTCAACCCTAGAGGAAGTCCAGAATCCCCAGAAGCCCCTACAATTAATGGGTTATGTCAATCATAGAAGAAGTATAAAAGCATCTAGAAGTGATGGGTGTATTTGAAGAATTCTCCAAAGCAGTCCCATTATGGCGTAGTTTTAGACATGGCGCTCACAGGAAAATGATTTGAAGAAGTCTACACGAAGACCTTGAAATATTGATAAGTGGTCAGGAAACCCCAAAGTTGTGGTCATGAAGCCCTAAGTTGATCGAAGAAAAAGAGTATGAAGGACATTTTAATTGCATACAAAACCTACATATATTGTTTATGGTTTATGGTTACCATGGATGTTATGGAAATTGCGTGAGGTATATATTTGGCACATGATTTGAGGAATATCTTGGTGATATTGGGCATAATTTATGTGAGATTTTATTGGTGATGTTGGGAATATGTTATGCGATATGTTCTCAGTGATGTTGGGCATATGTTATGTGAGATGTTATTGGTGATATTGGCATATGGTGTATGTGAATTGATCTAGTTTTGATGATGATGATGTATCAATATCAGTGACAGTTACAATGACAAGTTGATTATCATTGATAGTGAAAAATCGATTATCATTGACAATGACAACTTGACTATTAGTGACAGTGATGTTGAGGCAAATATATGAAATGATCTTACTCAAGCATTTTCAGATTCTACTTGGATAAATGAAAATAGGTGGGAATGTCACCCTGTGTTTAGATCCATCAAAAATAAAATCCTAACTCACAAGTATTGATTACAAGTGCTTATTCTAGTCTTTTTTACAATTAAACACTTACTGGAAAATTCATTTAAATACAATTTTCTGAATAAAATAGTTGTTGAAATAAATGTAGAGACAGAAGTAAAAACACTAAGATGATAATCAAGATAGATGAGCCATAAAACAATCCTTTATTTCATTCCAATTCACCAAAGAGTCATTCTTTTTACAAAATTTCATGCAGAAATTTCGGACCAAAGTCAAACTTAGACATCCTCGGTGGAACATACAAAAGCACCTCTGACAGAAAACCAAAAAATGAACTCTAAATGTTGGATCATCTTTCCATAGATTGCTACCCACTCGACTCTGAACAATAGCTTTTGTCAGTCATGAAAACTAATTCACAAACAGACAAGTCTACACAGACTATCAAAGATAAATCAACACCTCTAAAAACAAGTGTCTGAATGATGTAATTCAACCCTGAATCTTGTTTTCTACAATAAGACCCTTCTATCATAAAAAATAATTAGGCTTGTGATAAATTAAGGAATGAATGAAAACTGAACTATCTCAGCATAAACTCAAAGATAAAACCTTAGTATGCTTCTCCTTCTATCCTCCTCTTGTTCCTCCCTTTCCTTTTTCCTTTAAGAAAATTAGAATTGGTTGAAGTAGTTGAACCACCTCATTAGTTAAGTTAATTAAAAGACTCAACCAAATTTTCATTTAGGGGGGAAAGTAATAATCATAATAAGGGTTATAAATAAATAATAGCTAGTAGGTGTGACCCCTTGTGACTCTCGTTAGCTCTTAATAATCATAACATACTAGTTAATTAAGAGAAACACCCATCCTTGTGACTCCCATCATAATATTAACATTTGACAATTTATCTCAAGATATTTGAAATTATTTTCAAAAAATATATTACTCATATATCCAAAGAAAACATGTTGTCCAAAATTTTTGAAGTCAAATGTCATCAACATAAATAACAGAAAAACTCAAAAATCATATTTCCCACTCTGAGATGCAATCTTTCCTTTATTATTGTTGTCACCCTTCATTTTTTTTGAATTTTCCTTTGGCTGTGATGAGCCTTTAGGCCTAATGTCATTGATCATGTGAGAAAAATCATCCGTCAAATGCATCCAGGAAGACACGGATTTATCAGAGCCATTGGAGTGTGAGGAAGGGGCAGAAGTGGCCTTTCCTTTGTCAAGGTCATGATGGGCCTTTGTTTTCAACCTTTTCCTAGCACGGGAGGACTGAAATTTTGAGTGGACAGGTGCATCTTGGACAATCTGGTTAACAGACAGGGGAGAAAGTAATGACAAATTTGGAGAGCCACGATGTTAGGAGACTGTTGGGTGAACAATTTCTTTCCATATTTCACTTTCGAGAACCTTGGGTTGCAATGAGACATGAGTGGGGCCGAGAATACCGGGGGCTTGTGGAGCTTGGAAAGGAGGCCTTTTAGGCCTAGGTTGGACCACTCTTTGCCAAATCCAATTGAAAAATTTGGCCTAAAACAACTGGCCTAACTCTTGTGAGTGAGCATCAAAGTGTATGGATAATATTGGACTTCTTGGGCCTCTGTTCCAATTACCTATCCCTCATTTTCCTCTTCCATGGATACCTTGGTTGAAAAAGTTCATTAATGCATGCATGATTGATTCACAAATAGTCCTTTTAACAACCATACATGACAACTCTTTTAAAATATGAAATATACTAACTTCCCATGTCCTTCAATGTCTTCCGATAGAAATAGGTGCATCTTCATCAAACAACCACTTTGGAATCACTTCTCCTTTCTAGGTATAGGTTAATTTTGATATTCTCATATTTGAAGGTCAGATAGATGTGGATGCCCTAGACGAATGGTTAAATTTGTTAGAAGGTTATTTCTTTGTTCATAATTTTTCCGACAGAGAAACTATCACCTTCGCACTCCTTAAAGCTCTCCCCCATGTCAAACATTGGTGGGAAAATTACTAGGAGCAAAGTTCCACAGAGGAGTCTAGAATATATGGGGTCGAGCCCACTTGAGATTTTTTGTGGATGCAGTAAAGGAACAGTATTACCTTGTTGGCAACTATGAGGACCAATACATGAGATGGACCACACTACGACAAGAGAGGGGCTAAACAGTTATGGAGTTCACCAATACCTTCCATACCTTGCACACCAAGCTGGGTATCAAAGACTCTGAACAACATTTGGTTATGAAATACCATGGGGCTCTACAGAGATACATCCAAACTGAAATGGATTTTCTAGATATCTCATCACTCAGCGCTGCTTATTGATATGTTTTTAAAATTGAGAAAACATTTAACACTAGAAAAAATGGGAGTTTAGGTCTGCAAATACGCAACAACCAAAGTATGACAAAGACGACCCTAACAAACAGTCTTCTGAAAACCAATCCAGGATACAAGAAAATAAGGGTCACAGGAAGACAAAAAAGGACACCAGAAAATGGTGCGATTTACACAAAATCCCCTAGCACAATGCCGATGAATGTCGCTCAAAAAAGTCATTGGTGGTTGAGATCAAAGACAAGGAGAGAAACCCTGATTCTGAATCTGATTCTAAAAATACTGGTAAAGGATAGATCATTAAAGAAGACCCCACTGCTATTGTCGTGACCGCAACAATTCAACCAGAAGAACCAACCGATCCTGAGGAGGGGGAGTGCCTTTTTCATTCACAGATGTGGGTGATGGGGACCCCGCTGCATTTTATTGTTGATAGTAGAAGACAGAAGAACCTCATCTCAACAGAGGTTGTCAAATAGTTGGGATTGTTGACAACACCACACCCACAACCATACAACATTGGGTGGCTTTTCCAAGGACAAGATCTTCGTGTCAACCAACAGTGTCGATTATCATATGACATCCAAGCCTTCAAGGATGGGTTATTATGTTATGTTTCCCCATTGGATGTATGTGATATCCTCTTGGGCCAACTATATATGTGGAGATGCCATGTTTTTTATGAGTCTCGACCCCGTAGTGTCATTGTTACTTTGGGGGTTCATCTCTACAGAATACCATAGGTAGCTCCAACTATTGTTCCACCTAAAAAGTGTCACAAGTTAGTATCAAATACTACAAAATTCATCTTCTTCACAACCTTTCCAAAATGGGAACAAAAGGACACTGCAACCACTGCACCCTCGCCCCAAGCACCTTCTATCCAACAGAAGCAGGTTGACAAGGTTGCAACAAAGCGCAAAGATTCCTTCTGCACACAGGCATATCATGTATCCAAACTAGCTAAAAAGGTCCAACCCTTCCAGCCACATGTTCGTGACAACCTTCAACAAGTTAAGAAACACAACTTCTCCAACAAGGCAAGCAACTCATCAAGATACAGACTCAACAAACGCTTTTCCTTCTCCTCTGGGCACTCATCGCAATGGAGACCATGGATTCCTAAGGAGGGAGGATTGATCTAGGTGGATATCGGTGGCCACCGACCTTTTCCAACTGGCTCAAAACAGTTTTCTGGCAATTCTAGTAATCTACTATTTTTAGCAGTTTTTAACTTCCCGGGCCATTTTGAGGTCCTAAATGAAGGTTTTTCGGGTCGAGATTCTAAATTATAGTCAAAGGAATGATTGAGCCCCCAAAATGAATATCCTCGATGATACCTTTCCAAAGGGATATCATGCACCTAAAACGGATATCGTATGCAAACGTTATGACCCCAGGAAGTTGATGTACTAACTTACCCAAACGGGGCCCACATGACTTTTGGTGCTTCATATCCTAGGGTTAGGTTTTTGGATGTATAGGGTTTTTTGAATT
>SNQJ01S0165403.1:3243-24338 GCA_010110895.2 Picea sitchensis | reverse complement strand
AAAACCCTAACCCAATGACCTGGATTAGTCCAAAACCCTAATTCCTTAACCGGAAATAGAAAACCATCGACAAAAAACCATGTGCCGAAAACCACCTAATATCATGTGGTCCCGGAAATATGTCGTCCCGGAAATATGTCGGCCCGGCGATAATATGTCGGCCCGAAACCAACAAAAATATGTCGGCCAAAATATAACACATACTACTCATGCAAAGAATATAACACATACCCAACAATGGGACCCAATTTCTCAGCAATTAAAAACGGTCCAAACCATAAGTTCTGAAACTTCGTGTGTTCTCTCTTTCCCTCATGCGGTTTGTCCCATTTCAAGACAAGGTCACCTACTTCGAAGTTCCTATCAATGGAAGAGTTGGCATCAAACCATCTTTTAACCACTAGTTGATGTTGATCTAACTTACGTCTAGCTTGAGCCCTTACCTCTTCTAGTTTCATTAAAGCGTTAATTCGGTTCTCCAAAGGGAGACATTCTTCTTCTTGTATTTTCTGTGAAAGAGGGAAGAAGAATATGTGGTGGCAGAATTGCTTCTCTACCATAAATGAGGAAGAAGGGAGAGTTACCTATAGCAGTTTTCGCTCTTACCCTATCAGCCCAGATTGCGTTTAGTAGTGCATTATGCCAATTTTTGTGATTTTCAACTACCGTTCTCTTGATGATTTTAATCAGATTCTTGTTTGTTGATTCTGCCAATCCATTGACCTGGGGGTAGTAGTTGGTAGAATACTTTAATTTAATTCCTTTTTCTAGATCGAACTCGCTCATCTCAAGAGAAGAGAAATAATAAGCGTTATCGAATACTAAACAGTCAGGGATACCAAAACGAGTAATAATATTCGAATTTGAAAAGGCAATTACCTGACTAGTATTCAAAGTTCTTAATGTAGCAGCTGCAGACCACCTAGTGAAGTAATCTGTGTCTTTTATGATAAAATTATGTTGTTGTGTGGATGGCAGATTGATTGGACCTATAATATCAAGACCCCACTGCTGAAAAGGGGAGTCTACTGAAACAGGCTGCAAAGGAAAGGTTGATTTCAATAACCGCCCTGATGCTTTTTGATAAATAATACATTTGTGACACAAGGCATGAGCGTCTCTAAAGAGTGTAGGCTAGTAATAATCGGCTCTCAAAACTTTATGGGTAGTGGTGTCACCACCAAAATTCCCACCAGCTTCTCCTGCGTGCAATTCTAGTAAGATTTTTTCTGCTTCATCTTTCTCAAGACAACGCATTAGTACTCCATCAAAATTTTGACGAAACAAAATACCATTAATCAATTGAAAGGAGGCATATTTTAATCTTAACGCTCTTATTTTAGTGGGATCCAGGTGACGAGGGGCTGACCCATGCTTAAGACAGAATTTTATATCGTCATACCAGGGACTGACAGAGTTTTGTGCACAGCAAATTGCATTTTGATTGTGCTGTCCTGGGTTTGACATATCGTTTTCTTCTTGTTTTCATCCTACTGAGTCAGCAACTAAATTTCAAATCCCTTGGCCTCTCACTATTTGCGCTGGGGTGATTTATATGTCATACTCCTGTAAGGAGGTGACCCAGTTCGCTCTCTTTTCGCCTAGTTCTTTCTGCACTAACAGATTCCTGACGGTTGGGTAAGGGACAATAACTTTCGTCCTAGATTTCAAAAGATAAGATCGGAAATGATTGACTGCTTTAAAAATGGCGTAGGCTTGCCGATCTACTGTTGGGTAATTAAGTTCCGCACCTTTGAAAGAAGAGCTCATAAAGGCAATGGGTACTTCATTGTTTTCAGCATTCTTTTGAGTTAGGACAACAACGTAGGAGCGGTCAGAAGCAAATGTGTAGAGTGTGAAGTCTTGCAAAAATTCGGGGCTCAAGAGAGAAGGAGCGTCTATTATGGCCTTTTTTATTGAATTAAAAGCTTGATTTTCTAAGGGTCCCCAATGATATTGCGTGTCTTTCTTAATTAAATTCTGTAAAGGTCTCACCATCTCGGAGAAACTGGGAACGAATCTCCTAACAAAGTTTATCTGGCCTAAGAAAGAATGCATAGACTTTTTGGATGAGGGAGGGGGAAGTTTCGAGATGACTTGGGTCCTCTCAGGGTCGATAATAATCCCTTTGCTTAACACAATGAATCCTAAGAGCTTACTTTGTTCTACTGCGAAGATAGATTTTTTAGGATTCAAGGAAATGTCGTATTTACGACATCGTTGTAGAACGACTCTCAAATGAGCTAGATGATCAGTTTTGTTTTTAGAAAATACAGTAACATGATCTAAGTAAACTATGACGGATTGATTGATTAAGCCTTGGAAAGCAATTTCCATCGCTCTCTGAAAAGTGGCACTCACATTAATCAGTCCAAAAGGGAATTTTCCTATAAGCGTAGATGCCCCATGGAGTGCGCAAGGTAGTTTTAAGCTGGTCTGGAGGAGACATCAGGACTTGGTTGTACCCTGAAAAACCATCCAATAAGGATAGTCTCTCAGAACCAGATACCTGTTGCAGGATCTGTTCCATGGGTGGGGCAGGGTAGTTATCTTTATCAGACGCTCGATTAAGGTTCCGAAAATCGACGCATAGTCAGATTTCCCCACTTTTCTTTCGGACAGGGTCAAGGTTAGAAACCCATTGTGTGTGCCTAACAGGGAAAATTATCTTAGCATTCAGAAGTTTATTTAATTCTTTTTTGATGGTCAGTTCGAGCTTAGGGTGCATTTTTCTTAACTTTTGTTGAAACAGTAAGGTTTGGGGTTTCATAGGAATGATGTGTTGTATGATGTTAGGGTCAAAAGTTTTAAGGTCGTCATATGTCCATGCAAAAACATCTTTAAATTCCTTAAACAATTTAATAAATGTGGCTTTCTCTTGTTCAGAGCACCCCACCCCTAAATTAATGCACTGTGGATTGTCATTAGTTCCCAAGTTTACTTTTTCATACGATAGCGAGGAACTATTGGTTTTACAGTTGACCAATTTTTTGAATTTATTTTGAAGATCGTAAAAATTTTCTAATCAACCTACAAATTTAGGGATCGAATTTACCATGTCCGATGAAGATTCAGGAGATCTCAGATCTGATATTACCGTGAAATCATGCAGATTGTCATCATGAGTGCGTTCGTCAATCATCGCACCTCGGAAAGTTTCTTCCATATGCAGGAAGCTAATAATCTGTTGATCGTCATCGAAGACTCTCCAATTCGTGATGTTGTCAGGAACGGATGGCCTGAACAACAGGTTGACGGAGAAAGCGTTTGAGGACAATTCTTCTACAGGAAAGAGTTTGGAAGCTACGTTAGCTAATAAATCATCTTCAGAATTATTCAATCTAGGAATAGAATTTATATTTAAAGAAGAAAACTTATTCATTAAATTCCATACCTCATATTGGTAGCTTTTAAGATGCGGAGACAGGCAGTGGATAGAATCTCTTACCTGTCTAACCATGATTTCTGAATCGCCAAAGGCAGTCAAATTTTGAATTTTCATGTCTAAATATTTTCTGAGGCCCTGCAATAAAGCCTCATATTATGTTGTGTTATTAGTACATTCAAATTCTAACTTTCATGCAATAAGGATTTTGTTACTTGTGGGATCAATAATAACGCAACCCGCACCAGCTCCTTCTTTGGACTTTGACCCGTTGAAGTAAAGAGACCATACTTGATTCTTATCGGGTGCATGAGACCATTGTGTAGAAAATGTTGGCTGCACATATGCTACAATCTTGGATTGTTGTTCCGGGTTGGTGATAGATAAAGTCTCGGCCATGAAATTGCCGAAAAAGGTATCCATCCCTTGTATTTCGGGTGAATCGGTAGAAGGCATAAATGGCTCATTAGGATCATTTAAATCTGTGACTGTGAGATTTAGGTAATGTTCATGATTTACCTTGATTTTTTTGGGCTCGTCGTTCTCGGGCAGCCACAAGTGAGACCAATCGGTCGCGAAGTAGTCGTGTAGCTTCTCTGACCAGTCCCTTCTTAAAAAAAAACCATACACTTCTGGAATATCCACAACAATAATATCAATTACTTGATGAACTTTTGGGTTAGACGATAATCTTATAAGTACATTCCTTAATTCGCCTACAACTTTAACACTAGTTCAAACAAGTTGGATGATTTTTAAGGTGGATGGTTCAACTTCAGCATTAATCTTCTGACATACAGACCATGGCATTACATTGGATGATGCTCCTGAATCTACCATACAATTGTGCACGTTCCTATTAAAGATTTTGAAAGTTAACAAAAATGGAGGTACATTTCTGCGAGTACTAATGGTGGAAGCTTGTGGCTTTTTACTCGCAGTCTCTAAAGCTAATTTATCTACATTTGTTACATTATTTATAGGAAGGCTTCCTTTCTCATGAGGATCAGGGTTATTTTTAGCGAAAGTCTTCTGAGAAACTTTCTTCTGAACAACCTTGTTACTACTTGAACTACCGTTTTTGCTATTCTCTGCGATATTCTGTAACATTTTTTGTAGCAGAAACGGAAATTTTAATAACTAAGAAACATAAATGTTAGCCCTTAACTTTTTTAGATCTTCAACTAAATCATTATCCAAGTTGGGGTTTACATGACTTTGTTTAGTTTCAGCTGGTTTAGATTGCTTTGGAGGCAAAGTCGTAGTGTTTTCAGAAGAAGGTTTGTTCGTTGTCTTACTCCTAGTATTGTAGGGATGAACTATCTCAAAATCAGCTTGAAAAATGCTATCCGAGAAGTGTCCAAAAATGTTTGGAGAATATTCTTCTTCTTCTTCAGCTGTCTCCTGTTCAACTACCTCTTTAGGAATCTTAGGAGGCATCAAGTTATCTTGGGCTTCTATAATTGTTTGAAGGGAAAATTGTAGACTTTCTAGATTTAGGCCCTCGGTATTTGGATTAGTTCGGTTGGTAGGAAAAGGCTTCTTGAACGGGGATTTGTAAGGCCCTTTGCTCGAAGAAGATTCTTCGGCTGTCCTTTTCAAATCTATAACTTGATTTGACAGTTTTTGAACAACTTTAGTTAATTTTTCTAAATCCGAGCTTTTAGGTTGTGTTTTATTTTGAACAGGTCTAGGGAGGATTTCGATCTTCTTTTTGGAAGATGAACTAGTTTATGTTTCATTGCTAGTAGTGTCTTTTAAACTAAGGATGTCCTTTTCAATCTAGCTGGCCTCTTCGAAGGCCTCTAACAACGTGGATTTTTTAGATTGTTTTACCCAAATGGATATACTTTGATGCAAGGCTTTAGTATAGTATGCTATGATAAGATTCTCAGCATACATCGAGTCCGTAGGGATTCGGTTCTTAAGTGTTAAGAATCTTTGGTTAAAGTCTTTGATTTTCTCTTTGGGGTTCATTCTTAGACTAGAAATCTCCATGACTAGGACTTATGGGGACTTATCATCCCCAAACTTCTCAAGAAAGCAAGATTCAAACTTTTCCCAAAACACGATGGTATGGGGCTACTGGGAAAAGTACCAGGTAGAGGCATTGCCCTTGAAAGTGTAGGGGAACAACCTACAGACTACATCTTCGTTCTCAAAATTATGGAGTCTAATGGCTAACATAAACTTTTTAATGTGATCTTCGATGATCTATTTAGAGTCAGAGTCAAACTTGGGAAGCCACTTCTCTGGATGTTTGGGTAAGGGATGTTGTGGCCCAGGTACGTCTACTACATCATGGTTGAGCCAGGGTCTGGCAGGATTGTTCTGGTTGGCCATTGGTTTAGGCGGTGTGTAAGGTTGATAAAGGGAACTACCTTCATCAGAAGAGTCTTCTCCAGAAGAAGAAAGAGATGATGGAGGTGGTGAGGGTGGTATTCCAAATCCTCCCGTAGCAAGAGTGAGGATTGGTTCTGAAGGGTTCATAGTAAGGTTAGTGCCTCCAAGTTGTTCTCTGATATCCGATAAATCTAAAGGTTGGTCCAAAGGTCGATTTGGTTTCCTTAAACGGGCAAAGGCACTATGTGTTCTTAAGAGAGATTGACGAACAATCTCTTGTACGTCACCACCTGTAGGATTTGGGGTTACTGGTTCGACTGTGATCCGTACATCGTCGTTTGATGTGGTTTCTATTTGAGGGACGATGTTATCATTTGAATGAATTATTTTCACTATAGGCGAGTGGTTGTGTGGTGGAGGAGTCTTACGACTGCCTCGTGCCATTAATACTTTTCAGGCCCTCCTTCTAGCGCCATTTGTTGACGGGCGAAATTGATCGTCTGTCAACTAGAGGGGTGGATCCAGTCCGAGGTTGTCTAAATAACCCAAGCCATTTGGGATGATCCACTTCGACGGGTTTAGCGGCTCCGTTGGCCGATCTAAGTCCTAGGAAAATGAAAGAAAAACTAAACTAAAAAAACTAATCTAAGTGAAAAAGAAGCTACAACAAATTATATACAAATCTAAAACTATATATACAGTTTACTTACTAATATCATAAAACAATAATTCTACTTATTTAAATGTTCAGCCATCAACAGGATTAAATCTCAATTGCATATGTATAGTATTTACAGAATATAGATTTTGAATTGAAAACCTGCAAAAATCATTTGTGAACTATCCTATAACAGTGAAACTATTATTTTTTATTTTTATAATTTTTATGAGAAAGGAACAAAAATTGAAAACTAACTAAGATGAGCAATTAAAAGAATAATCCTAACTGTAAATATGAACTATATATCTATCTAAACTACTAATAATTCTCGAATTTATTAACTATTAAATTGCAAATAACAAACTGACCTGAAGAAACGCTTCCTATTTGTCTTGTGCACATTACTTGATTTAGTTGTTTGATGGGAGGAAACCCACACTAGATTTTCCACAAGCTTCTTGTAAATAGGAAGCAATAGTGCTCTTTGAATACGAATGACAGAACAAACAAGACATAAAACAACAACAATCTTAAAGTTTACAGACCATCACATTTAGATAAATCCCAGTGCGAAGATTTGCATGTAACTGTTCATTTAATTACAAAGATAAACCTTCTGTTAATTAAATTCAAATAAAGTAATTGATGTGAGTAAAATGAGACACATAAAATATGGACAAAATTTAATTCATAACGCATCAACCTGTAACAAGTCTTGATATCTAAAGTAGTCAATAACTTGATCATAAATAAAAATGCACAAAACTTGAACGAAAGTATCATAAATTGAAAGCTAAAGCTGTTACAAAAGATCCACTTTCATTCGAGTCTGTATCATCATAATTCCATAGTATTTGTTCTCCCAACAGTGATGGGTTCTTTACAAAAATTAACAATTATATAAAGGCCATAGGGTAAAACATCCCTGTGGGAATTATCAAAAACAGTTTGCAAAAAATATGGGAACAATCTCCCAAATCTCTATTTCTGCCTAGGACTAACAACTAGAAACAAAACTATGTAATCAAAAAGTATGTTCTAAACTGCCACAATAGATCCAATTCCCATAGAAATTCGTATGTACCTGTAGATAGGCAAAAGTAAACAATTTTAGATAATGTTTTAATTGTAAAATCAACAAAATCCAAATTTTATGACTAGCTACAGAATCTCACGATTCTGTAGCTGGTCATATTTACAAACAAAATCGTTTTAAATTAACCAAATGATAACAGAAATATATGCGACCTATTAAACAAACCCTTAATCACTAATTCAAAACAAAGGCAATCATTCACGCTAAAACAAGCCAAAACTTTTATGCCAATTCAGAACCAATGAAATCGTAATTGAATTAATCAAATGGTAACAAGGATATATGTGATCTGTCAACCAACTTTTTCATTACCAAATCGAAATAGACACAATCTTTTTGATAATTCAAAATCAACGAAATCGTTTTTGAATCAACAGATTATATTCTATTTATCAAACCAATCTTTGATACTAATCCAACGCATACACAAACGATTATGCTAATTCAAACATACATAATCGTTTCTGAGTCGAACCAAACGGAAACTAAATCAAACTAACTCAGATCCAATTTAATCGTTTATACCAATTCGAGAACAACAAAATCATATTAAACCAATTTAATCAAAACAGAGCTATAATCGATCTAACAATCAAATCTTTTGCATTGATTTAATGCAAACAATTCAAAATGAAATCATTCTTGGTAATTCGAACATAATAGAATCTTTTTTGAAATCTATCAAAGCAAAACCATTTCTGAGAAAACACAATCAGCTATGCTAATTCAAACCAAAAATTGATATTGAAATCACATACCTGGGCTGTAGGAAAATGATTTGGTCAGGATAACTTTGAGTTAACATAGGCAGTAACTGCCTCAACATTTCTGAAGATGATAGAACTCGTGGTCTTTTGCTTCTTATCATAAGCTTGTAGCCTGTGATTTTCATTTGACAACAGAGTAACCCGTTCCTCCAATGACTTAATTTTAGATTGCAACAGAGGAACATCCATGTAGTAACGTTCAAACCAAGAATTTCATTGAGTACACGGTGGTTGATCAGGCCGAGCCACTACAGGTGGGGTTTCTTTTAAATTACCAGGGGTTCCACAGTCAATCTTAATTCTCGGGAAGTTAGGGCCATTCTTGAGGCACGGTGGAAGGTTGGACACATAGTTGTAGGGTTCAACAGAACATAGGCCATTAAAGTAAGGGTATTCCTTGGACAAAAAGCGTTCAATCTCAGAGTCTGAATCCTCGCTCAAAACAATAGGCTTCTGGTCAGTGTTTTGTTTGGGCTTGTTCCGAGCACTCCTGAATATCCATCGTGCATTCTTCTTTCCCTTACTATTGACATCAGTATTACCCTTTCCCTTCTTCCTTATAGGCCTCTTAATGGTCTTAGTATTGTATTTAGAACACGGTTCAGGCATAGTATTGGGTAGGTCAGTGTTGGGGCAGTTTGAGGGTTTGACAACAGGTAGGAGGTTAGGAGGTGGCACGGCTGGCCCAACCAGGGTTTCAGTGACCACAACCTTGTCCACTTGAACACATTCAGGAGTGGAAAAGCCATTCCTTGATAGGAAATCTTGCCAACAGTCACCTCTCATCCTTAAATGATGCACAATAACTATTTTTATCAAGCAGTGATGGAAGAGGTTGCTATCAACCTTCTCCCACTTAAATCGTTTGGACATTTTATACAGACTACGTACGAGGTAGTGAGGCATATTCAGAGGGAAGTCAATAAAATTCATAAGCAACTGGAGATGGTAAAGAAACACTAAACCATAACGACCTTCGCAAGTCACGAATTTCTTAACAATGGCTAATAAATCATGCCACCTGGGCTTGAGGGCAGTGACATGCATACCTCTGTCACAACTGACAATTTTCCTCGATGTGAATACGAGTGGCCATGGCACTTTGTCCACTTTCGAATTCTTAAACCACCTCTACTTTTTAGCTAGAAAACCCATGGCTGAACTGAGGAATTCTTCATCCAGTTCAATATGGATGTCTCCAACCTTAGCCCTGCATCTGTCGAATGTGAGAGCGAATTGTTGGGCTACCGCGAGGTTGAAACCCTCAACTTTTTGGATAAAAAATAACCAGCCACTATTCTTCAGGTCTTCACAAGCGTTGTCAAATAGCAGGAGTGTTTGGATTCCATTAGGTTCTATGCGCACTACCGGTGCCATGGGAGAGAACACACAGTGAGTAGGGTAAACAGATAGGGGGTTAGACAGGGTATACACAGAATCGAAAGCTCACAGGTTTCTCCAAGACCAACAGAGGTAACCCGAGATACAAGGCAGGCATTAATGCCTAAGTGTGCGAGGGTGGTGGAATGAAACAAACCCATGCAAAACATTCATATTGAAATGTACAATCGACGGCGCTATGTTGATTCAAATCACTATTGGTGTGTGTTAAAAGAAATGCAAATGACATTCCAATCAAACAACTATTGAAAACCAAGATAAGTCGACCCGAATATTTACACAAGCAATAGTGTTTGTATGATTTAAAACAAAACAATATTTCAAATTTAGCACCAAAGATTTGACCATAAAACTTATGCGTTGCATGAAACCATTGCATCAAGGGTCTAATCACAATGTTAATGCGTTCTCATGAAACCATTGCACCAACGAATTTGATCAAAGACAATAGAACATCAAACCATCATTGTGTCAAGGACTCAATCACAATCACTAGAATACCATTGCATCACAAACTTATAAAATGAAGTCATATTAACAAGAAGGCAAAGTGAGTAAAGATTTGGTGTCTTGCCAAATGTGTGACCATCAATGAGTTAGAGGTGAAATGACCACATAAACAAGAGTAACCATAATAATCTAGTGACGATTTTAATTCCATCAACATGACTTCGAACTCAAGGTTTTCACGCTTGCAGTCGTGAAAACAAAAATAAAAGGCAGGTGTGCGAATGCGCAAAATAATCATGTCGTTTTATTCAAAAGATTGCGATGAGAATCAAGGGTTCCAAAACACTTGTGTAGGCAACTTATAAGGATAGGATAAAAATGTGAAATGGTTTCCAACACCACGTGATTGTGGGCATGTCCAAAGGTGGTGTATATCAAACTTCTTTTGGCCCCACAATTTACCTCCAACTTCCATGTACCCTTTCTCTAAAACCATGGATTCAATTGTGGTCTGCTCGTGAAAAATTAAGACACGAGCATGTTCTGGCCTTGCAATGTGACGAGACCGTCAATCTTACGATCTTGACGATGCTCATGAGTGGACAGATCAGGTTGGATGGTTTATTTAAGGGAAACAAATCAATGGTCATATTTGATCCTTACACTCATTCGTTCATTGTTCAATCTGGCGACTAGGAATTAATCAAACATTGAGATAGATGACTGTCGAAACTTCACCCTTTAGAACTTTAGGATTTTAGCTTTTCAAACTTACACTATCCTTCCATTGTACTACGATCAATGGTTGAGAATACACCTGAAGTGATGTTTTAGATAGGACGACTTGCGTCCTTGCTGAGGTGGTATGTTGACGTGGGTGAGACATGTAGGCAGTGTAGTGGATAGTGGAGGTAGAGTGTGGTAGTGGAGTGTGATGTGTAGCGGGTAGTGGAGTGTGACGTCGGAGTGCGGAGGTGGTATGTATGAATGATTTGGTGGTTTACTTGGAGGGGTGTTAGGCGTTAAGTGCTAATGAGTGAGGGGGATCTGAGTTAACAGAAAGGTGACATTTATGAGGGTCCCATAAGGAAAATACCACCAACTCAAACCCCTCCACACGGTTAAAGGAAGAAATATTGGGGGAAAGTCTAATATTCCCTGTCGACCGTAGATCTGAGTCCTCGATTCTTGGCCGCTGAGATTAGCACACCCTTTACCCAACTTATTTTGTCCTTCCACTTTAGAATGATCTGATGGCTGTGATATTCTTTAGATGATCCGATGGTCGAGAAAGTATTTTATCTCTCCAAATCTCTAGACTTCAGAGATTTCAAATCTCAAATTGAATTCTTGAAGTGATATTTTTCCAGAGAGTAACCTCCTCACATATTTATACCCAAAACGAATGAATTTCATTAGATCATGATCTTATATCAACCACCCAATATGTCTACACTGAAACTCTTCTAACTTATCATGTCCTTCCACTTAGAATGATCCAACAGCTGACAAAAATTCACGTTTGATCCGATGAATGACGAGTATTCGGATAATCAAATTCTCAACTCTTTATCCCCGTTTAACTTACTCTTCAATTAATTCAATCCGAGGGTCGATGGATATTCGAGTGATCATGATCTCAGATCTCAGCCCTTGCTTATCCTTTCCTTCCACTAATTCAATCTGATGGTCATAGAATTTTCTCCAGATCTGATGGTCCACACTCATTTCAAATTTCAAGCTTCGGGTAATTCAAATTTCAAGTTGCCAATTCTTCCAAAGTGAGATTCCTTGAAGGGTAACCTCCTCGCAAATCCATTGGATCTAACGGTTTTTGGTCTTTTGAATCGATGATCCAACGACCACTTTTTCTCTTCCTCCTGAGCTTATGATCTCTCCAACTTAGAAGATTTTTTAAGTGTTCGTGGGTCTCGACCTTTTCTCTTCCTACGATTCTATCTCTTGGGCCTCGTCTACATTTCTGGAAACTGCTATCTCTTCTGAGCTTTCTTGTTTCTACATACTATTCGCTTATCCCCCCAAGATTGTTCTTTTCCTATAAAACATCGACATTGTTTTTCTTGTCATCAATGACAAGAACATGCTTTCTTGTAAAACATGCCAACAATATCCCCCTTTGGCATTGATGGCAACCCTAAAAGGCTTCTTCTTGGACCTCCAACTGTAGCATCCAGACCACTCCTTTCCCCCCCCTCTGAAATCAATGTCAAAGAAAACGTGCTCCCCCTTATATGTTGTAGTACTTTGTGGAGGTATCAGATATTCAACCAGTACATACTCCCCCTTATAGGATGGACTCTCTTAGGTTGATAATGGGGTCATGCCCAAATTCTGGCATAGATGCTCAAACTGAGCTTTTGCAAGCGGTTTAGTGAAGATATCAACAATATGATCTTTGAATGCAATATAATGCAAAGAAACAACAATGTTGGTCACCTGTTCCCTCAAGAAGTGATACTTGATGGGTATATGCTTGATCTTGGTGTGAAATACATGATTATTTGACAAACTGATTGCACTAGTATTATCACAATGAATTGGGATCGGTGCATTATAATTTACCTTCAAGTATGAAAGTGTTTGAATTATCCATAATACTTGGGTACAACAAGTGGCAGTTGCAATGTACTCAACTTCTATATTCTATAAGGAAATGGAACCTTACTTATTTCTCAACAATGCTACAAGAGAGTCTCCTAAGAAGGAAGAACCTCCACTCGTGATTTTCCTTTCATCCATGCATTTATCCCAATCAACATTTGAATAGACTGATAATTGGAAATTTTGATTCCTAGGATACCATATGCCATAGTTCATTGTTCCTTTCAAATATTTGAATATTATTTTGACGGCTATCAAATGACTTTGTTTAGGTGCAGACTGATACCTTCCTACCATTCCAACAACATGCATTATATCTCGACGAGATGTTGTGATGTACAACAGGCTGCCTATCATAGACCTATATGAACTCAGATCAACATTAGGTGAGTCATCATCCTTGCTTAGCTTGCATACATTGACCATAGGTGTTCTCATAGGTGTAGAATCTTCCATTTGAAACCTTTTCAATATTTATCTTATATATTTCTCCTGAGAAAGAAATAGTCCTTCCTACCTCTGAGTAATTTGCAGACCAAGAAAAAATGATAGTTCCCCTATCATAGACATTTCAAATTCATACTGCATGGAAGAAGAAAAACATTTTACCAGTGAAGGATTATTACTTCCGAAGATGATGTCATCTACATAGACCAACACAATGAGAAAATAATTACCCTATGTTTTGATATATAGATTGTTGTGAATTGTTCCTCTCTTGAACCCTTTGTCTTGAACATACTTATCCATTCTCTAGTACTAGGAACGAGGAGCTTGTTTCAACCCATATAAGGATTTCTTCATCTTTTAAAGAAAGTCAGGGTTATATGACAGTTGGAAACCTTCTGGTTGTTCCATATACACTTCTTCTTTTAGATATCCATTTAGAAAAGATGAATTGACATCCATTTGATAGACTTTAAACTTCTTATGACACAAATAGGAAAGAAACATTCTAATATCTTCTAATCTTGCTACAGGCACAAACTTTTCATCAAAATCTAGTCCTTCTATTTGAGCATACCCTTTATAGACCAATCTAGATTTATTCATGACAATTTGTCCTTGTTCATTCATTTTATTATTAAACACCCATTTGGAGACAATTACATTCTTATCTTCCAGTCTAGGAACAAGCTCCCAAGTATTGTTCTTCTCAATCTGATCCAGTTCCTCGTTCATTGATTGTAACCAATTTACATCTTCATTGGCTTCCTTGAAGTTCTCGGGTTCCACCATGGATATGAGGTCTATATGTGATTTCCTGGTGTCTTTGATTATCCTTCTCCTGGTTTGTACACCTTTGTCTTTCTCACCAATTATCTGACTTGTAGGATGATTCTTTTAAGTAATTATGGAGGAAGAATTTGATGTTGTATGTTGATTTGAGTCTTCCTAAGTGTTTGTATATTCATCTGAATCAAAGTCTTCTTTTTCTGATTCTTGGACCTGTTCATCTTCAACTTCAACTATATCCTATGTTGTTGATTCAATATTGCTCACCTCTCTTACCAGGACTCCTTCATCAACTTTTATGTCAATAATCAACCAATTTTTGCAGCCTCGTATTATAGAATCTATATCCTTTACTGTTTGTAGCATACACTAACAAGAGGCCGTCATCATCCCTGTCATCATACTTGCTAATGTTTTCATTATTATTCTTTATGTAGTACTTACTCCCAAAGACTTCTAAGTGTTTGATTGTAGCAGGTCTTCCATGACACAGTTCATAAGGTGTCTTGTCACTGTGTGGTCTGAAGTGAGCTTTGTTAAGAATATGGATTGTTGTGTGTATTTATTCTACCCAGTAAGTTTGACCAATGTTATTCTCATTAATCACTGACTTGGCCATTTTTTGAATTGTTCTATTTTTCCTCGCAACTACTCCATTTTGTTGTGGAGTTCCTGGGATTGTGTATTCTCTTTTGATCCCATGTTTAACACAAAATTACTTGAAATCACTTGACATAAATTCTCCTCCTCTGTCTGATCTTACAACATTTAATCTGTTGCCTGATCCTTTCTTTAGTCTTCTCACAAATTTTTCTTCAATTTCATCAGGCTCAAATTCCTCATTCTTATATGCTTTAAAAGATGCTTCTCTAGTGGTGGATTTATCTTTACCTATCCTCATTTCATATGTAGTCAACGTTCCTATAATTTGATCAAAAGCCAAAGATTTTAGATCATTAAGTTCTTATATAGAATAGACCTTTGGGTTGAACCTATATGGCAGAGATCTCAAAATTTTCTGAACTAAAGAGGCTTCCTCAATTTTTTCACCAAGTGCTTCCATTTCATTTACTAGTTCTTCAACTCTCAGAAAGTATTTCCAAATAGTTCCATCTTCTTTCATATGTAGTTGTTCAAATTGTACTCTATAGATTTGAATCTTGGCATCCTTTACCTTCTCATTACCTTCATAACTGCTAATGATTTTGTCCCACATGTCTTTGGCAGATTCTAAGTGCATAAATTTTACAAATTCTTCTTCTGCAAGCCCACTCGGAATAGAATTCATAGCCTTAGTGTTGAAGATGAATTCTAGCTTGTCATCCTTATTAGCTAGTACAACTGCATTTACATAACTAGTGTCTACCACATCCCATACATCTGCACCTAAATCCATTATGTAGGTTCTCATCTTAAATTTCCAGCAGGAAACTTTTGTTCCATTAAATAGGGGGGCCTTATTGGTTGAATTTCCTTCATGAATTGACATGTTTAAGAATATTGATCTACCTTTAAATGAAAGGAACCAACTCTGATACCAATTTTTGAAAAACTGAGAGGGGGGTTGAATCATTTGTTAATGTGGTTAAACAATTATGCCCATTTTAAACTCTTTACAGAACACTCAATAACAATCACAATAAAGTAGGGAAGTAAGGAATGGAATATTCAACATCAATCACACACATGAAATATATAGAGACATATATTTCTTGAGGAAACCCATAAAGGGAAAAAACGCTTCTTCTTGATATGATAAGTATCTTTATTTTTTGTACATTATCATTCTTATGAGATCCAACTCCTCTTGAGGCTACAACCTCTGTTTTATAAGAATCGACTTGCTGACAGCACTAACTCTCTGGTTTCTCTATAACCCACTAGATGGAATCACCAACTCCTTGAGTGTTCCAGAACCAACTGGATGGAAGCACCAACTTCCAGTCATATAGGCACCATCCTGTATAACAAAGAACAATAGTTCTCCCTTGCACCACCCTACCACCCTAGTTTTTTCTGGCTGCAACCGGATGGAAGCTACAAATCCTTGTGTTCAAGCACCCACTTGAAACTCTAAGGACAACAGTCCTCCCTAGCACGTCTCTACCACCCTTATTATAAAAACTTCGTTACTGAAATGTATTACAGTGATGCAGTGTTTGTTAAAGGCTTACCAGTTTCATCACTATTCTGCTACATTGCTCTGCTCTGTCTACCCACCTCGAATTTCTCCTCCTCTCTCAGATACACATTTTCATTCTGTGTCTTTCTTCTGCACTTTATGCTCTGTATATTATTTCCATTCTATGCGCTATGCCTCTTTTGTGTGTTTCAACTGCTACACACAACATGCTTCTACCCGCATGAATAAATATAAATAGAAGCAACAATCACTTCTCTATTATGAATATATTTATCATGCCAAGTCCTCTTCTATATCATACACCTAACTCTTCATTATCCTTGGCGATCATGCTAATTTTGTTCTTCATCAATTGCCATTATCCTTAGATTATTTGGCTTCTCTGGCAGTTACAGTCTTCGATGCTTTTTCATCTGCCAATTGTCTCTATGATGAGTCTTAATCCTATTGGTAGTTACCTTGAGACTCTTCAGCTCCTCTAGCAATCACCCTGAAGCTCTTTGAACACTCTCGCAGATGAAATCACTCAATTTCTGGCAGTTATAATTAGTTCATTTCGGTGGTTACAGAGAGAACCTATGCGCACTCATCCCTTTGGCACCTTTTCCCTTCCTGAGAAAATATTCATAGAAAGATCTAGATTTTCTTTCTAAGCCCCTTCCTTTTAGGTGACCATCGACAGTGACCAAATGCCTATTCAAAAGGTGCTTCCCGATCTCCAAAACTCCGAAGTGGATCTTAGCGATGTGCTAGATCCTTCCTCGATATGACCTTGGGTGATGATCCCATGTGACCACATGATTGCAGACACATCCAAAGGTGGTGTAGATCAAACTGATTTTCATCCCACAATTTACCTCTAGCTTCCATGTACCCTTTCTCCAAAACCATGGATTCAATTGTGACCCTCTCGCGAAAAAATAAGACACGAGCATGTTCTGGCCATGCAATATGATGGGACCATCGATCTTACAATGTTGACGATGCTCCTAAGTGGGTAGATCAGATTGGATGGTTTATTTCATGGAAACAAATCAATGGTCAGATTTGATCCTTACACTCATCCGTTCATTTTTCAATCCATTGGCTAGGAATTAATCAAACATTGAGATAAAAAGTTGTCGGAACTTCACCCTTCAAAACTTCAGGATTTCATATTTTCAAACTTACACTATCCCTCCACTATACTATGATCAACGGTTGAGAATACACCTGAAGTGATGTTTTTTATCGGACGACTTGTGTTCTTGCTGAGGTGTTTTGTTGACGTGGTGAGATGTATAGGCAGTGTAGTGGAGAGTGGAGGAAGAGCGCGGTAGTGGAGTGTGACGTGTAGAGGGTAGTGGAGTGTGACATTGGATCTTGGAGGTGATATGTATGAGTGGTTTGGTGGTTTACATGGACGGGGGGTCAAGCGGTAAGTGGTTATAAGAGAGGGGGGTCTGAGTTAATAGAAAGGTGACACGTATGAGGGCCCCACAAGGAAAATATCACCAAATCAGACCCCCACCCCCCATGGTTAAAGGAAAAAAGCTCGAGGGGGTCCGATATGCCCTGTCGACTGTAGATCTGAGTCCCTGATTCTTGGCTGCTGATATTAGCGTGCCCTTTACCCAACTTATCCTATCCTTCCACTTTAGAATGATCTGATGGATGCAATCTTCTTCGAATGATCCGACGATCGAGAATGCATATCGACTATCTAGGTCTTTGGACTTCAGAGATTTCAAATATCAAACTGACACTCTGGATCAGATGGCCCAGATTCACTTCAAATGTTTTGATGGTCGAGAATTCATTTTGGCTCTTCGGGTCTCCAAACTTCGGGAATTTCAAATCTCAAACTGAATCCTTGAAGTGATATTTTTCCAGAGAGTAACTTCCTCACATATTTATACCCGAAACAAATGACGTTCATTGGATTAAGATATTAGATCAAAATCTTGATCTGTCTGCGATGCATCTCTTCTATCTTTTGCTATCCTTCCACTTAGAATGATCCAATGACTAACGGAAATTCGTGTTTGATCCGACAGCTGACGAGTATTCAGATAATCAAATTCTCAAATCTTTAGCCCTGTTTAACTTACCCTTCAATTAATTCGATCTGATGGTCGATGGATATTCAGGTGATCATGATCTCAGATCTCATCCCTTGATTATCCTATCCTTCGACTTATTCAATCCAAAGGTCATCGCATTTTCTCCAGATCTAATGGTCCACATTCATTTCAGATTTCAGGCTTTGGGTAATTCAACTTTCAAGTTGGTAATTCTTCTGAAGTGAGATTCCCTGAAGGGTAACCTCCTCGCAAATCCACTAGATCTAACTATTGTTGGTCTTTTGGATTGGTGATCCAATGACCACTTTCATTCTTCCTCTTGAGCTTCTGATCTCTCTGAATTAGAATATTTTCTAAGTGTTCACGAGTCTCAACCTTTGCTCCTCCTGTGAGTCCATCTCTTGGACCTCATCTCCAATTCTGGAAACTGATATCTCTTTTGAGCTTTCTTGTTTCTGCATACTCTTCGCTTCTCCCCCTGAGATTATGTTTTTCCTATAAAACATCGACGTTGTTTTTCTTTGCATCAATGACAGGCACATGCTTTCCTATAAAACATGACATCAATATCACTGCAAGTCCTACTGAAGGTACCTCTAAACCTATAGGGAAATATAAAAAGGTGAAGGACTATCAAGAATATAAAAAATTTCTAGGAAATAGTTTAAGAAGGGAGAAACAACGGGGTAGGGAGACTAAATATGTTGTGACTAGAAACAAACCAAAGAAGAAGAGAATAATAAAATTAGTAGAAACCCCTGAATCGAGAGTCAAAACATGAAGCAATAGTAAGTCTCCTGAATAATTTAGTATTAGGTTAAAATCTAGTGCCAAATCCTCTTCCCGGGATAAGAACAAAGTGAAAAGTGTTGACGGGCGAAATTGACCGTCTGTCAACTGGGAGAGTGGAACCGGTCCAAGGTTGTCTAAATAACCCAAGGCGTTTGGAATGGACCACCCTGACGAGTTTAACGGCTCCGTTGGCCGCTCTAAGGTCTTCTATGAAAACCAAAGAGAGAATTGATCTGATCTATGGGAAGTGTTTGCAAACCCGCCAGGATACTGAACAGGTCCGCTGGCAGTAGGTAAATGAAAACATGGCGCCAAGACAACTTCGTCAGGGTACTGAACAGGCCTGCTGGCAGCGAAGCAATGTCGGGTAAATGAAAATCTGTAAAATTATAAGAAACCTCTTTGAAAAAGTCCTTTATTCTAATCTAGAACTTCTTGACAGGATAAAGACGTCCAAGTGGGTTAAATGGGAACCCTGTCGAGGCTATGGATGCCTGCTGGCAGCAGTGGCCATGCCAATAGTATTGAAGATTTTATCATAAAAAATCATGACTTGCTGATTTTAAAGACTGTTTTTGGTTTGCATATTTTGAAACATCGCTGAAAAAGATAGTAGGTGATGATGTTGGTATGATTTTCTGGTTGTTGTTTTAAGTTGAATTTTTTCTTTGCTGTCCTAATCTGAATTCATTTCTTTTGACAGAGATAACTGCTTCTCCCAGTGTGTCTCCATTGTAAGTAGCCAATTCAATTTTTGTTAATTCCCTTAAGGTTTCCTACACCTATTGTCTTCTAAACGACAAGTCATCATCGCATTTTGCAACTAGACATTTGTTTCTTTTTTGCGACAATTGCAATTTGGTTTCGAGTCAGTTTTCAAAACTGAAAGTGTGAAAACCCATCCATCGTTGTTTGGACTGTCGTAGTCTTTTATTAATTTTCTGAAGGGAACTTTACCATTGGCTTATCTCATGACTGCAAAGGTTCTTTCAAACTATGTCCCTTGGCCTACTCTTACTTTGATTGCGCATTTGGATTTAAGCCATTGAGCATGCAAGTTTATTGGTTACATTTGATTCTATAAGGGTCATGATTGATGTTGGTTTTATGTGATATGATCCTTATTGTTTTGAGCTCTTGACTTATCGATTTTATAAAACCATTTGTCATAATGTTTTATAAAACATTGATTATATATTATGCTATGAGCGCATGATCAATATATGAGTTTCGATTTCAAGTTGAAAGGCAAAGGTTTGAAGTTATGAAATCATGATTGGATAAACATTGGTTAAACGTTTGATTTGATTTCATGATTAATACAATGGTGCGTTGGTTAACGTTGGGTTTTTCTTAAATGGTTTTAAGTTATGAAATGGCGTATCGTTACAATATATGGTATGGCGAGTTGATACATTGTCCACCGCCTAAATTATTCGGTTGGCCGATTCATATGGTTTAAACGACATTATGTGGATGGAACAGCACTGTACTACGTCATTATTATCCTGCATGGCGGTGGTAATCCCACCACCTTCGCATGCATACAATTAATCCTTTCCTCTTTGAGCTGTGCAGCTGTTAGTCGTAACCATTCTCGACCCTGTGTATTGTTTTGTTCGATTAAAACCCTACTATGCACAGAGGACATGGCTCCTGTCGTAAGGGCTGAGCCTAACGGTTGCCAAGCACTTCTCATGTTTGATAGCGCTCATAGCGACCTCGAGAAATGTGGATGGCTCCCATGTATAAGAAAATTCGATGGTTATAACCCTATCGTGGCTCGACAATTTGCGTTATCATTCGATGGCTGCCGAGCCAAAATTGGGGATGTGTAGTTAGAGATTAATGAGAAATTTCTTAGCTCAGCGACCAGTCTACCTGCTACGGGACATAAGTGGTCGAAGAGTTGCAAGGTGGAAGATGTCCCATGGACATTGCTTTTCCAATCCCGAATGGTGAATTCCTGCGACAAAGGTTTTCCTACAAAAATGTTAAAACCACGCTGACATGACCTGCTAATGATAATCAAGCAATTCATTACTTGCGAGGGCAGGTGCAAGTTCGTTTTCTTGTTTCACCTTCGTCTATTGATGGTTTTTATAGGCTACGACCTCAATATGCCTCACTATCTGC